>JAWWEU010000062.1:3939305-3997822 GCA_035583155.1 Acropternis orthonyx
CACCCTCTGGGGGAAGAGCCTTTCCCTGAGATCCAACCTGAGCCTGCCCTGGCACAGCTCCAGGCCATTCCCTGGGTTCCTGCCCCTCCATTCCCCCTTGGAAGGAAGTTTTGGACTCTGCAGGTTCTTCCCTCCTGGGTCTTTGAACATCCCACACATGGCCAGCACACGAGTCCCTCGAATGCCACGACTCGGCTGTTCCCACAGTGATTTTTATGTGACTCCAACACCGAGTTACTTTATGGGCTCACAAGCTGCACAATTTGAGTTTAAAAGCAGCTTAATTTTAAAGGTATTTAAATGCTTAAATGGAGACTATTAGTTTTAATCTGAGAGCTTCAAAGTGATTTCTTTCCCCTATAATTTGTTTTGCTGTTTCTTCTACAGAGAACGTGAGAGAAAAAAAAAACCCAGCCTTGTGTTTGCAGAGACATTTTGTGCCACAGTAAATTTCAGACCAGAGCAAAGTTTTAATTGGTCACAAATCCCTTAAAATGAGTTTCTAATTAGCCCTTATGGCCACAGTTCCACAGCTCTTAAGTGGCTCTGCTGCTGGAGAAGCCTCATGCCCTGTGCTTGGAGGTTTTCCCTTAAAAAACCTGCAGTCAGGGGGTGTTTTCCAGGTCTGGGGACTGAATATAATATTTACCTGGATATAAAGAAGGAATTGTCAAAGGCAAGAGGAGCCCTTTTGGTCATCCCTAAGCTTTGGGTCATTCAAAGGCTATCAAGGTGCATGGGATAAAGTTGGGATGACCACGTGAGTCCTGCTCCTTCCCAATTCCATGGGAAAGGCTTTGTGTTGGTCACCAGCCTCTCTGACCTTCACTTCTTGGAAGGAAATGCTTTCATGTGAGGAGTAAACCTTTGAAAAGCACTTGGATAGACACAGGGATAAATGGAATACTCACTTATAATTGAAGATAACCCTGTTGGGTTGGATAGCAAATCTCATGCTCCAGAGCTCTTACCCACCTCTGGGTTGGGCTCATCCCAATCGCCAGGAATTCCCGGAGAGCAAGGAGAAGCCTGTTCCTCCTCTGAGCCTTATTACAGGTGTCCTGTGGCTCCTCTGGAAGCAGGTGGTGCTGGAATTTGGGGATGATGGGATGCAGAGCTCACCAGCCCCTGGGTCTCACCGGGGCACCCTCTGGGCTGTTAATTATCGGCTTCAATGAGACAACGAGGTGGTGCCAAGCGGGGGGAGCTCAGTGTGACCAGCTTCCAGCCCTTGGGGGGGGGTGTGTCTCTCCAGAGGGGCTCTGAGGAGGGTGAAGCCCAATCCCGCAGGAGCAGGGGATCAGGAGCCCTGCCCTGGGCGCTCAGAAAGCGAGCTGAGATCTTGGGCTGAAAAAAGCCATATAAATGCAAAGAGGCTTTTTATTGCTTGGCGTGGCTTTGCCTTGTTAACTCGCCGTGACGAGGATGTGACAGGGTTGCTGATCTCAGATCCTGCCTGGCTTTGCTCCCTCAAAGCTGTTGCTGCCATTTTTTTTGTTGGGGTTTTTTTTTCCCCCGCCTTGTTCAAAAAATGGAATTATTTTCCAGAGAATAAGTGTTTCTAATGGTGTTTGAATTCCAGCATGAAAAATCACCTCGCTGGAGGCTTCTGCAACACCCTGAAGTGCTTCCCATTTTGTGTCTGGAGGTGTGAAGGATACTTTGAGTAATCCATTACTCCTTTCTAGCTCATTTACAAATGCAGCAAGGTCACAGCCTTCTCCCAATATGTTTCAAATTGCTGAAATTGAATTTGGGAGATGAGGCAAAATAGTTTCCCTGGGTTTGTCGGTCCTTTCTGGGGCTGGATCTGTTGTGGGGGCTATTTTTGGCAGTGTAATGTGAGTAAAAGTGTAGGATTTTCTTGGAGCAACCCGGATTAGTGGGAGGTGTCCCTGCCCATGGCAGGGGGTTGGAATTAGGCAGCCTTTAAGGTCCCTTCCTACCCAAAGCATTGAGTGATTGTGTGACTCAGTCCCATCACAGGAAGGCAAAGGAGGTCCCTGCAGTTGCACCACTGACACACTTTGCCTTTCATATGGAAAAGCCTCTCTGACCTTGATACTTGGCTTAAGTCCTGTTTTTCTAGCTCTGAATTCCTCCTGGAACATACTTGTTTTCAAGTCCTCACAGCTACAGCTTTTGCTGCTCTTGCTCTCTATTTAAAGGTCAACACTTTTATAATAAAATACCTCTTTGGAGCTGCCAGGCTGCTCCTCCTGCTGCTGCTCCATCCCTGTTCCCACCTTGCCACAGGAGTCAAACATCTCCCCTGCCTGGCCTGTCCCGGCCCTTGGAGCACATCCCTGTAGGATTTGTGTCATTCCCACCTGACCACGGCCATGATTTCCAGGGTGGGTTTCCCACTGGAAGCGCTGCCGTTGCCGGGGTGGGGACCCTGTTGGGGTGACACCATCTCTGTTTGCAGGTGTGTTCTTCACCTTTCACACTTTTCACCTGGAGAACGGGCACGACTACCTGCTCATCACGGAGAACAGCAGCTTTGCCCAGCCCCTGCAGCAGCTCACGGGCTCGCGGCTGCCGGCGCCGCTCAGCGCGGGGCTCTTCGGCAACTTCTCCGCCCAAATCCGCTTCATCTCCGACTTCTCCATGTCCTACGAGGGCTTCAACATCACCTTCTCCGGTAAGGGCGGCGCTGGCCAAAGGATTCCTTCCTTCCCTTCCCGCTTTGCTGGAAATCAAGGGATCACAGAGTGGTTTGGGTTGGGAGGGGCCTCAAAGATCACCCAGTTCCAACCCCCTGCCGTGGGCAGGGACACCTTCCACTATTCCAGGGTGTTCCAGGATGGCCTTGGACACCTCCAGGGATGGGGCAGCCACAGCTTCTCTGGGCAACCTCCCCACCCTCACAGGGAAGGATTTCTTCCCAATATCCCACCCAAATCTCCCCTTTTCCAGTGTGAATCCATTCCCCCTTGTGCTGTCACTCCAGGCCCTTGTCCAAAGTCTCTCTCCAGCTCTTGGAGCCCCTTTAGGCACTGGAAGGGGCTCTGAGCTCTCCTTGGAGCTTCTCTTCTCCAGGCTGGACACCCCCAGCTCTCCCAGCCTGGCTCCAGAGCAGAGGCACATCCAGGACTGGCCGGTGCCTGGATGAGCATCCAAGTGGAGCAACGACACAAAGGCACAGGGAGAGACCAGACGGACAATGGGAGTGACCAGCTCTGCCTTGCTCCTTATCCAACGAGTCCAGATTGCTCAGCGTTGCCTTCCAAAAGATCCCATCTGTCCCAGTTTCCCGTGCTGGGAATGCTGCAGGGATTTTCCTCTGATAACCAGAGGAAACTGGTGGGGAAAAGGGATAGTGCAGCCCAGGGGAGTGTGAGTCCTTAAACAGAGAGGGAAAGCCGAGGGTGAGGAGGGAGAAAGCACCAAACCCCTGCAGGGGGATTGAATTCCAGTGGGTTCCATCCTGTCACCCCCTTGTCACTGCTCCTTGTGCCGGTGATCTTTGGTTGAAGGGCACACGGTGCTTAACTGTGTCCTCTACCCAGAAGTCCCCCAAAGGGCTCCCAAGCGTTTGCCTGTGCACACCAATTCCTGGGAATGTCAGCCCTTGCTGCCTGAGCGCCCTGACAAGCCACTCCCTAAAACAATCAGTCAAGGGACAGGAGTTTATTCCCTCGGTGCTGCTCCCGGCTGTGTCCCTGTGTCCTTCTGGGGGCTGAGCCACAGGGCTGGGAGGGCAATTCCCGGGTTTCTTGTGGAGCTGCCCCACCCACCGAGGGGCAGAGCTGCGGAGAGACCTGCTAAACAGAGCCTTTGTTGCGGCCTCTGAAGCCAGGGATTTGCATGTGATACTCCGTGCAAAGGAGTCAGAACATTTCCAATTAACTTCCATTCTGACGAGGGGGCAAAAACGGCTTTTTGCCTTTCAGAAGATTGCCTCTAATTATAACTCTAATTTTCAGTGTATTTGGAGGCTGCTGTCCTATCTTGGAAAGGAAAAACGGGAATCAGTGATATTTTTAGCTCCCTTTACATACATATATATCTCTCTATATATATTTCTGTACAGACTTTGTGCTTTGCAGGTCTGTTATTTTTCAAAAAACAACCCTCAAAAGAGGTTTCCTTCAGCGTTTTTTGTGGTCAAAGACGTGCTTTTGGCCATTAGCCAAAGTTCTCCATGCCCTTTCTTTCAGCAGCAGCTCAAATGTTCTCCTGCAGTCCCCAAGCAAGGGGCTGCTTCATTCATTTCCAGGATTAATAATGGAGAGGCAGCAGAAATCCCACCCGGATCAATCCATCTTCATTTGGCTGAAGCAGAGGGAGAATGACAAATTTCCATCGTGCCTTGTCCCCACTGCTGTCACTTGGTTGGGTGTGTGACAACAGGAAACAGAACCTGTTGCATTTTGAGGTGCTGGTGACACCCCAAGAGGGGGTTGTATATGGAGAGTGAAATCCAGGTGGCTCTTCATGGCTCCATCCTCATGGATTCTGCCTCTGCAGAGCCTGTGGAGAGTGAAATCCAACTCCAGGTGGGTCTTCATGGCTCCATCCTCATGGATTCTGCCCTTGCAGAGCTTCACAGCTCTGGAACCAGAACTTCACTGCAGCTGGATCAAAACTGGGAGCTTCCTCCTCCTCATCCTCAGGGTGCCCTCAGCGGGGAGGACGGAACGTGGGGCGTCACCTGCCATTCCATAACTGTACGTTTGTCCCCTCTAGAGTATGATTTGGAGCCCTGTGATGAGCCAGAGGTGCCAGCCTACAGCATCAGGAAGGGGCTGCAGTTTGGGGTGGGGGATGTCCTCACCTTCTCCTGCTTCCCGGGGTACCGGCTGGAAGGAGCATCCCGGCTCACCTGCCTCGGCGGGAGACGGCGAGTGTGGAGTTCGCCTCTGCCAAGGTGTGTTGGTAGGTGGTCATGTGCTTTCATTTTGCTTGGTTGGTTCTGCTGTGATGGCTGGTTTAGGTGGGCAGGGACGGGTGGCAATCCCCCCGGGATGGGTGGCATCCCCCCAGGACGGGTGGCACCTTCTGGGATGGGTGGCATCCCCCCGGGATGGGTGACATCCCCCTGGGATGGCTGACATGCCCTGGGATGGGTGGCATCCCCCCAGGATGGGTGGCAATCCCCCCAGGATGGGTGGCAATCCCCCCAGGATGGGTGGCACCCTCTGGGCTGGGTGGCATCCCCCCGGGATGGGTGGGATCCCCTGGGCTGGGTGGCATCCCCCCAGGATGGTGTTGCTCTGCTCACGGGGGGTGGTTGGTGCAGGGATGGGGGAGAGGGAGTTGGGATGAGCTGGGATGAGCTGGGATGAGCTGGGATGAGGTTCCAGCCCTGCCAGGTGTGTGTGGGGACAGGAGGGAGGGGCAGAAGGGCTGCAGTGTCCCCCAGGCCGGGGCACAGGCGGGTGGCACGTGTCCCCAGAAGCCCCTGTCCCCGCAGCCCCTCTGCCGCTCAAGCCCCTGCACTGTCCAAGGGAGAGTTCCATGAGCCAGGGGAGAACTGTCAGCCTTTTGGGGCAGGTTCTGACAGCCAGCCCGGTTTTAGGGCCGCCCTCCGGTGGAATCCCAGTGCTGTGAAGCCTCCCAGACTTAGGAAAGCTGCTGCTGGGGGGGATCTTAAGCATTGCAAATTCCACAGGAATATGGATGTGTCTGAGAAACCTCTGGCTTTGACCTTTCCCTTGTTCTCCAGATGTTTTTTGCACCGTACACTTTTCTCTTCCTCCCTTTTTAGTCCCTGCAGCCAGTAGTTCCACTAATAAATAAAAAAATCTGAAGCTAGAGGAGAGGGAGAATCCTCTGCAGGGCTGAGCTGGCTCCTGGCTGGGATGGGGGAAAGAACAGAAGCCCAACATGCTCCAACAGCAGAGCAGAAAGGCAGGAGGATCCTCCAGGCCTTGGCAAAGAGATGGAACACATTTTCTGTTGTACAGTTTGAAGCAGGAGATTGTTCAGAGCTGTTTGTTTCCTTAACCCTTCCTTGGAGGAGAGGCAAAGTCAGTGGTGGGTTTGGAAGGTGGGAGGACTCGTGGGATGTCACACAAACTGCTCCCAGGGCACGGGGGAGTGCCTGTCCCCAGGCAGAGTGACTGTCCCCAGGCAGAGTGACTGTCCCCAGGCAGAGTGCCTGTCCCCAGCCGTGCCTGCAGAGCAGCAGGGCTCAGAGGAGCAGCCAGTGTTCGACAGCACAACATCTTCCAGGGTAAACAGGCTGAGACAACGTGGGCTGCTCCTGTGGGAGCTCCTCAGTGAGTAACAAAGCAGCCCCAGCACATGTGGAGGGCTTGTAGGTTGTGCAGCAAACCAGCTGCAGTGCTCCTTGCTGGAATCAGCCACTGGGGCAGGGCAGGCTGCGGGGAGGGCATCTGGGAGGTTTTCCCAGGAGGACATCCCTGGGATGCTCTGGGATGTGTGCTCCTGTGTCATGTAGTAAAGACATGCCCACAGCAGTCCCTTTGTGCTGTGACATGTCCCTGGGAGACAGAGATTGTGGCCTCAAAGCTTGTAATTAAAATAGGAAATACAGAGGTGAGGGCTGGGTGTTGTTCTTTTCCAGCAGAGCTAAACTGTCATCTCCTGCCATCCAGGGCAGGCTGAGCCTCCAAAGCTGCCACCTCTTCCTTCTCTAAACAGGATCATTCTGCCAAGTTTTGAGTCCCACAAATCTTCCAGCTTCAAATTTGGCTCCAAGTCAGATGCTGTTCACAGAGCAGAGAAAAAGGCAGCTCTGGAGAAAGAGAATCTGACCAGGAAAACATGATGGAACAGGGACAGAGTGCAGCTTGTAGAGAATAACAGGGAAAAGACTCTTTCCTTCCTCCTGGGTGTAGGAAGGAGTGAGCAGCTGTGGCTGTTGGAGGAATCACCTGCATGTGTGGCATGGCCAGAACGTACATGGTTGTTAAAAGGTGCTTTTGTGTCTCGCTGCAGCTGAATGTGGCTCCTCTGTGACTGGAACCCAGGGTGTCCTGCTGTCCCCCAACTACCCACTCAACTACAACAACAACCACGAGTGCATCTACTCCATCCAGACCCAGCCAGGGAAGGGCATCCAGCTGAAAGCCAGGACCTTTGAGCTGGAGGCAGGAGATGTCCTCAAGGTAATTCAGTGGAGCTGCTAATGAGAGTAAGGTCTGAAAGGGAAGGGATGTCCTGTTTCATGGAATTAGCTGGGGCTGACGTGGAAAATGCCCCCCAGGCCCGGGCAGGGGGATCATCTCTGGAAGAGACTCATCCCAGGCCAGCTGCTGACCAGCAGTCACTGCTGAGACATGAAGTGACTGCAGTTTGGAAGACAGCAGCAAAATTCCCAGGGAGCAGCTGCACTGCAGTTCCCACCTGCATAATTTGCACAGGGCAATCTGTAACACGTGAGGAAGTTTGAGGGGTTTAGCTTTATTTTAGCGCTTCTAAGAATCGAGGCTGATTTGTCCCCAAAAGGGGGTTATTTAAATGCAGAACTCCAGACTCTTCAGCATTGCCACACTGAGATTAATCTGCATTTACGAGCTTCAGGACTCTGTGAAGGAGGAGACAAATCCAGGCTGAGTTTCTATTAACCACAAAGCAATGGTTTGAAGGAGACATTAATATCAGTGATGCTGAACCATCTTCCAGGAAACGCCTCTGTCCTCATTGAAGTGCCGTGTTCCTGCACTCCCAGAGAGCTCTAATCCACATATTTTCCGTTCACAAATGACTGGAAAGAGAGAAAGATTTCCAGTTAATGCAGAGAATATACTCGTTGTCAAAGGAATTATGTTCTCCCGGCAGGTTTGTCATCAACTTCTCATCTGCTTCTGAGGAAAGTTACTATCAATCTGCACTGGTGAGGAGCTGCTCTTTGTCCTACCAGAGAATCCTGCTGTCTGAAAGAAAGGAGAGCCCCTGTTTGGGTTTTTCTTAAATAATAGCAGGTTCAAAGCTCACCTGTGAGTCAGTCTGGGGAGAAAATGTTTTTCTCAGTAGCTGCTGCTTTGGAAAGAGATGGATCAGGAGACACAATCCCTGAGTGAGCTCAGTGTGAGAAGGATGTGGATCCTCCAGGGTGTGAATGCTGCTCCTCAGCTCAGCAGCACCGTGGAGTCTCAGCAAGTCAGAGGATTCGCCCTTGTTTGCGTCCATGGATCATGGAATGGTCTGGCTTAGAAGGGACCTTAAAGATCATTTAATTCCACCTTCCACTGCACCAGGTTGCTCCAACCTGGCCCTGGGGGCACTCCCAGGTTTGGGGCAGCCACAGCTCCTCTGGGCAGTGATTTGGTCCCTGAAGCAGCACATGTTTTATGTTTTCAGTCAGTGTTTCTTGTCCCTGCCAGGTCTATGATGGCACCAACAGCTCTGCCCGGCTGCTGGGCACCTTCAGCCACTCGGACATGCTGGGCACCAGCATCAACAGCACCTCCAGCACCATGTGGCTGGAGTTCATCACCAACACGGACAACACCAGCAAAGGCTTCGAGCTGCAGTTCTCCAGTGAGTTGGAAGCCCCCGTGCCCCTGTGGTGCCAATCCCAGGGGGAAGGGGGTGGTTCTGTTTCACAGTTGCATGACCAGTGCAAAGGTTCTTATACCCTAAGTGGAGTTGCAGTGTGGGAGATCACAGAGTCACAGGGTTCAGGTTGGAAAAGCCCTCCCAGCCCAGGGAGCCCACCCTGTGCCCGATGCCCACCTTGTCGCCCTGAGTGCCACACTCAGTGCCACGGCCAGTCCTGCCTTGGGCACCTCCAGGGCTGGGCACTCCAAACCTCCCTGGGCAGCCCCTTCCAATGCCTGACCACCCTTTCCATGCAGAAATTCCTCCTCATGTCCAACCTGCCCCTCCCCTGGCACAGCCTGAGGTCGTTCCCTCTTATCCTGTCCCTTTTTCCCTGGGAGATGATAAAACCATTTCTGCTGGGAACGAGGCCGTGGTGATACAGAGATTTGGATTAAAGCTGACACACCAGATTTCTGGGATCTCACTCAAACATTAATTAAAAAACCCACTAGTTTTCAATGTGTTGCTCTTTATATCCAACAAAAATCACTGGCATGCTCTGGTGTTGACACCTCCTGCCTGGGAAATGCCTGATGCGAACAACTGCCCTTCCTCCCGCTCCAAGGTTTTGAACTCATCAAGTGTGAGGATCCCGGAGTGCCCCAGTTTGGCTACAAGGTGCACGACGAGGGACACTTTGCTGGCAGCTCAGTGTCCTTCAGCTGTGACCCTGGGTACACCCTGAGGGGCAGCAGAGTCCTGGGCTGCCTCACCGGGGAGAGGAGGGCGTGGGACCAGCCCCTGCCCACCTGTGTAGGTGAGACACCTCTTGCTTTTCACCCTGGCCTTGTGAGCACCACCTCCATACCCGCCGGCACCCTTTGTCCCTCCTTTGCTAAGACATATGACATTAGCTCTGCTGTTAATTGTCCCCAGCTGCATTAATTAAGACCTGTGTGAGGCATCTCCAGAGAGCACTCTCTTGTTTTGCCAAGGTTTCTTCCATCACTGCTGCTTTTCCTCTGCTTGTCCTTTCACTTGGCTGTGTTTAACTGAGTGGCACCTTCTGACAGTGGCAGACACCAGTGTGTGTCCAGCCATCTGACAGCTCCCAGCCAGGTTCATCTGGGAGCTCCTTGACATCTGATCCCGTTCACAGGCATTTGAATTCCCTCCATCCTTGCTAAGCTGGGTCCCGACTTCCCTTTTTCCTGGAGATCTTCTGGCTTGGAAAATTCTGGGGTTGTTGGGGGTGCAAATGAAGTGCTGTTGGTGTGTGACTTGGCAGCTCCGTCAGAGCTGCGTGTGCAGGACGTGGGGAAGTTGTTGCACACCCAGTCCAACTCTGGAGCTGCTCCCGTGGTTGTGAGTGATCTCCCCTGAGTCAGGGCCATTCTTGTTGAGTTTCAGCCTTGATTATTGAGGTCAAAAGACAATTTTCTGTGATTTGTGCATCCTCCTAACCTTTCCCCTGTTTGCTCTGCATTCACTGTGTGTGAGGCCGTGTCTAAGCATGTGGAAACCTAAAGAAAATGTAAAGAAAGGAAACATAAAGAATTTTAATGGGTGTGTTCTGGAAATTATCTGAGATCCGCATGTCCTTTTGAGTTCATTTCCAAAGACATGCATGTGTTGGCTTCTTTGTTTTCTCAACACTGATGAGCACAAGCAGAAGGCTTGAGCTCCCTCACCCCACATGTGTGGCTTGGGGGAGCAGGATGCTGGCAAGGTGGAGGGAAGCACGTCAGGTCTGCCCAGAAATGCAGAATTACTCGGGTAACTCATTGTTTTAGCTGAATTCCCTCCCTTCATCTTTGCTCTGCGGGCTTTTAAGAACCTCTGGAAACGGCAAGGAATGCTCCCAGTTGTATTTCCAGGCTGAGATTTGCATTGTTGCAAACAAGCCCTGAATCTCCTCCCTAAGCCATGTGTTTGTTCCAGCTGAGTGTGGAGGGACCATCAAGGGAGAGGCCTCTGGACGGATCCTGTCCCCAGGTTACCCCACCCCCTACGACCACAACCTCAACTGCATCTGGACCATAGAGGCAGAGCCTGGATGCACCATCGGGTGAGTTGGGCCAGCTTCTTGTAGCTTCACTTGTTGGTGTCCTTGCTGCACCAGCCCCATCGTGTCTGCAGTGGAGCCTGCTAATCAGGTTGAGCTCTGTGGTGCTTTTAGATTCCTGCTGGAGAGACACTTGGTCCAGTACTTTCATTTTTATTTAATGCAGAAATTCCCTCCATTAGCTCTGCCCTTCAGAATGGCTCAATAATGGATGGTTTCTGGTGTGAGCAGCCAGTGCAGCTGAATTCCTGCAGAGGCAACTTCCAGTTGCAACCTCCTTTATTTTTATTCTCCTCTGAAAGATTCTGAAGACTTTTCCAGGACAAAGGACATGTGAGACCCTCTTTTCCCCCATCCAAAGGCTGCCTCAAACTTTGTTCCTGTAATCCCTCCCTGCTTCCCTAAAAGCAGGGCGCAGAGATTGGCTTGGAAGGGGCCAAGGCTGAACTGGAAAATGCTGGGTGGTGTCACAGTAACACACCTTGTGCCCCTTCCTTCCACCAGAGGTGAGAGCTCCCTTCTTCTGCCCCTCTCTTCACCAGCTCAGACAGAACAGATGATCTCTGGGGAGTCGAGAGAGCACATTTTCAGCAACTTCATTTTTATGGTAATCCATTGGAAAAATAATCCTCTTCACGCATGATACAATTGTATAAAGCTCTCATTTATAACTTACATGAAAATTAATCACCAGAGCTTTTTGAATAAAGCTGTATCTGCACAGCACGAGGGGAAGGAGAGGAAGGTGAGACAGATAGAAAAATGAGTCTGCACTTTATTGCCATGAAAGTGAAAGGGTTGCACTTGGAGAGAGGATTAATTTTGTGCATGTGCAAACAGCCACGTGCAGAACATCACAAGTGAAGGGGCTGGGTTTGTCTGGGAGACTTGGGGGGAGGGAAGGGAGGAAGGGGAGCCAGGAGGGTGTGTTGGAAATGCCTGGGATGCCCTGGAGCCCTGGGTGCCCAGCAAGGAGGGCAGGGGTGGGGTGTTGTCCAGCAGCCACCTCGGGCTCACAGGAGTTCACTGACACCGAAATCCCAGTTTGCTGGGGGGTGATTCTTCCCAGGTTCCACTTTCCAGAGGCTCAGCTAGAAGTGGGAGTGAGAAGGGACTCTCAAGGACCGTCCAGTCCAACCCTTGGCCCTGCACAGACACCCCAACAATCCCACCCTGTCCCTCAGAGCGCTGTCCAAACACTCCTCCAGCATGTCGGCATATCCAGTTTGCTCCCACGGAGATTTCAAGGGACGCAAAAAGGAACAGCTCTTAGGCTGGGGAAGCCCCTCTGGGGCCGAGGGGGTCAGTGGGCACCCCCACACTGCTGCTGGTGCCATGACCTGTGTGCCAGGAGGAGCTCCAGGTGGGAGCCCAGCCCTTGGCACAGCAGAGCCACGCTGGGATGGCCAGAGCTTGGATGGGGAATGTCAGCAGAAAGCCCCCCCAAGGTTGGTCCATGGGGTTGGGAGTGCTGTGGGAAGAGATGGGGCCAAATGGCTCCCCAAAGGTTGTTCAGGTCTCTCCTCTCTGTTCCTTGCTAAGCTGGCAGAGCTCTCCCTCTATCACGTAAATATATGTATGTATATATTTTCCCAATTTCTAACTTGCTTTTTGCTGCATTGTCATGCATGTAATTGGGATTGTCAGGGCACAAGGAGAAAACTCTCCTCCCCTCCATTGTCTGCTAAACCAGTGTCTCTGCCTTGTCCCTGCTGGGACAGTGAGAGAAAACTCACCCCACTGGGTTACAGGTGCAGAATAGATGGCTTTGCTCCAGAGCACCCCAGATTTCTCAGCAAAATCTCCTGTTCCAACAGTGTCCTGGCACTGGCCAAGCTGTCCCTGCCTGCCCTGGACATGGTGCTGTGCTCCCCTCCTGGCAAAGCCTTGCCTGGAATTGGTTCTGTTAACATAAACCAGGGGGTTGGGGGCACTTCAGGCAGCCCCGGTGGCAGTGCCAGGGCGTGCCCCCCGCCCCAGGTCGGGCTCTGGCGGCATCTCCCTGACTCCAAGGACTCCAGCACTGAGGTTTCTCTGGCAGTTCTGGCTCACTGGGCTCAGTTTGCCTGGGAACAACCCTAATGAGGCCAAGGCAGGCGTGGGGAACAGCTCTGCACCATCCCTTCTGCTTCTCCTCCTCTCTGCCTTTATTTCTCTTTGCTCAAGGTCTCCGTTTGGTAGATTTATGATTCAGCTCTTCTGGTTTCTCCCAGGTTCTCTGGGCATCGTTTTGTTGCTGAGTATGTTGCAGTGGGGCTTTTTTTTTTTCCCTCCCTTCTTTTATGGTTCTACCTGATTTATTTATGTTTGCCCCGGATAAATGGGAAAGCAGCCAAGTGGATGCTTCCCTGTTTCCCTCTGTGGCCTGTCAGGGTTTTAAGCACTTTGCCTGCTGGTTTTATTTGGTACAGATTTTCTCAGTTTATGGGTTTCTGCCCCAGTTTCCCACCGGGGTGGCTCGAGTTACCTGAGCTGGTTGTGTCAGAGGGTCTTTCCCCCAGTGACAAACAAGGACATTTTCACTGCCCGCCATGGGCTTTTGGACCTTGACCTTGTTCCTGAACATTTTTGGGAGTGATTTTGTTTGCTCAGGAGAGGACCCAATTCCAGAACTGCTCAGGAAGGACCCAGTTTCTCAGAACACAGTTGGTTTTGGTTTATGGATGTAATTTATTCGGGAGGAGTTTTATAGACAAAGTTGGGTAAAGGACTGAAGTGTTTATTCCAAGCCAAGCTGTAGATGAGGGAACACATTCCTTGTGGTACCCATCCCATTCCTGATGTTCCAGCAAAAAAAGGCAGAGCTGTTTGTGGTCTCACTTCCAGTTGATTTTGCCCCACAGGCTCCACTTCATGGTTTTCCACACCGAGGAGTTCCACGACGTGCTGCGGATCTGGGACGGGCCGGTGGAGAACGGGATCCTGCTGAAGGAGATGAGCGGCTCGGGCTTGCCTGGGGACGTGCACAGCACCTTCAACTCTGTCATCCTGCAGTTCAACACTGACTTCTTCACCAGCAAGCAGGGCTTTGCCATCCAGTTCTCAGGTGGGCAGCGAGGGTGGGGAAGGGTGTCAGGACAAGGAGGGCACTTGGTGTGTCCAGCCTGAGGAGACTGAGGGGAGAGCTCCTTGCAGGAGGGGCAGGCACTGCTCTCTGCTCTGTGGGGATCAGGGACAGCACCCAGGGAATGGCCTGGAGCTGTCAGGGCAGGCTTAGGTTGGATCTCAGGACCCCCAGAGGGTGGTGGGCACTGAGCAGGCTCCCCAGGGCAGTGGGCACGGCCCCAAGGCTGCCAGAGCTGCAGGAGGGTTGGGATGATGCTCTGGGGCACAGGGGGTGACTCTTGGGGATGGGCCTGTGCAGGGCCAGGAGCTGGAGTGGATGATCCTTGTGGGTCCCTTCCAGCTCAGCACATCCTGGGATTCCCTCAGCACGTCACACACACTCACAGAATCCACCAGGCCGGAAAAGACCTCTGAGATCAGCAAGTCCAACCCGTGAGCCAACACCAGCTGATCACCCAGACCATGGCACTGAGGGCCACGTCCAGGACTCCCCTGGCCTTCCTTCCCACCTGGGCTCATGTTGAGCCTCCTGCCAGCCAGAACCCCCCAGGTCCCCTTGTTTGCTGTCAGAGGTTTCAGGTGTGCCCAGAGGGCTGCTGCTGTGGGCACACTGGCAGGAGCTCGGTGTCTTCCAGCCATTTGTGCTCTGCCAGTCGAGTGCAGAGTCTGCAAACAGAGAAAAACTGGTGTATTTTGTGCTGGCAGGGGATGTTTTGCTCCCCCTGCTCCGGTCACCTTCACAGTGGGATGTGAAGCACTCCGGGCTGGAATACACAAGCAGAAATCACAGCTCTTTTCCACCACGTTCCCCCAGGTCTCTTGGAGGCACCAGAGCTCTGGCAGCTCCCCCAGGGGCTCTGAGAGCTGCTGGTCAGGGGGCTCTGTTCAAACCCCTCCAGCTGGATCCCTGAGATGCAGGTCACAACCACGGAGTGCTGGGATGTCACTGGGATGTCACTCTGCCTGCTGCTGGGCCTGAGGCTCAGCCCTGCGAGCACATCCATTCCAGTTGTATTGGGATAATGTGTTCCAGCATTCCCAGAGGGTTTCAGGATGCCCCTTGTGCAGTAACCAACCTGCAGATGCATATTTGGAGCTGGTATTAAACAGGGGGTTGGTTTGGTGACTGATGGTGTGACCCTCCTGGGACTCGGACACGTCGAAGCATCATCCTGTCTCTCCCAGTTTTTCTCCTTACTTTGTGCCTTGTATGGCTGGGGGAGCCAGCCAGCTCTTTGGGGGAAATTTCTGCTGGATTTCAGACCTTTTGGGATGAGCAAGACACGAGCAGAGTTTTGTGTCACCCATCAGAGCTGTGCCACCCCCTTTTTATCTGCCAGGCTCGTGTCTCGTCGTGCTGGGAAGGACCAGACTGGGCTCTGAACTTGCTTATCTCCAGCTGCACAGAAAGAGAGGGATTTCCTCTGGCTCTTTTAGGAGCAGCTTTCTCTAAACTGCCTGGGTGTAATAGACTCTCCTCAACTTAGCAGGAAATAAGCTCTGCTCTGGTGCCTGATATGGAGCTGGGCTTTATTCACTGCTCCTGCTCAAAGCCTTTGTTCACCAGGTGTGACTAAGGAGCCAGAACGAAGCTCAGGAGGGAACAGTTTGGGATCTTAGGAACTTTAATGAGGTAGATAGGCTTGCAGAACTTCTTTACTCCAGGATTTGCCCTGCTGGGCAGTAGTTGTGGTACTGACAGACCTGGAGCTCAGTGAGCAGTGAAGTTGTGCTGCCTGTCCCCAGCTGGGAGGGAGCTCAGGGGGCATCTCAGATGCAGCAGCGAGTCTGGGGTGGGGGACACACGTGCATTTCCGAAAGGTCAGGTTTGCTGCTTCACAGGGTTGAAGGAGAAATTTCTTTGCCACTCAGGGGAAGGGAAAAGTGCTGGGGGGTGGGTTGGTTTTGCAGCCTGTGCCTGGCACAGGATTGTACAAAACTGCCAGGAGGGTGTCTGGGCTCCCTAAGTAAACATGGGTGTGCACCACTGTACATCAGACCTGCCCTCTCTGGAGTGCACTTGAACTTGCTGTCCCTCAGAGCCCTTTGCAGCTGGAGTGGCAGATGCTCAGAGCAAAGGAGAAGCCAGTTTTTTTTTTTGTGTGTGTGTGTGTGTGTGGAAACTTTATGGGATGCTGGAGGAGAAGTCGTGGCTTGGATATGTGTGTAAGGACAGAGCCTGAGCCCAGCTGGGGCTGTAAGCCTTATAGTAAATAAATACATATATCTGTGCGCTAAGCCTCGCAGTAAATAAACACATATTTATTTTTATACTCTCCAGTTTCCACTGCCACTTCCTGCAACGACCCAGGAATTCCCCAGAACGGGAGCCGGAGTGGGGACAGCAAAGAGGCAGGAGATTCCATCATCTTCCAGTGCAACCCGGGCTATGCTCTGCAGGGCGAGGCCAAAATCACCTGTGTGCAGATTGAGAACAGATTCTTCTGGCAGCCAGACCCTCCCTCCTGCACAGGTTTGGCCACACATCCCTCCTCCCTTTCCCACTCCATCCTGGGCGGGACAGTCCCACCTGCTTTCGGGATTCAAGGGGTGCATCTCTCATGGAAGTTTTCGGGACGAGGAGGGCCGGGTTCATGGTGGGAGCTCCCAGGACACACAGCAGTGCAAGTGATGATATTTAACCTGACAAGGCAAAATTAAAGGCTTCTTTAGAACTCAGGTTGGCAGAGAGGATTGGGGCCATGGGTGAATAATTTCTGCATGAGGAGACAGCAAATTCTGTCATGAGAAAGGACTTTCTGACATTTTCTTTGGGCTCATAAAGGAATTTCATAAAGGAAGCTCATGAAAGTGATCCTTTTTAATATGTCCAGCACATATAAAAACAGTCATGCCAAGCACATTAGAGCAATAAACACCTAATTTGCTGGCCAATTAAATGCTAACCACAAATGACTCACCTGTAACCTTCATTCCTGTTTAGGCACTGTTATCCCAAGCAAGAAAAAGCAATTAATTCAGTTTCTAACATCAGCTGGGAAAGGGTTTGTGCTGCAGGAGGACTTGGGTTCTGAATCACTGCCTTGATCTCGTGTGGCACCTCTTCAGCCTCCCAGAGACAGTTCTTTTAATCTTCCCAGGGCTGGAACTAAATCATGGTGTTGGATGTCGTGCCGATCTCTTCATTTTCCCGGGGAGTTTTCCCACCAGGAGCTGAACTCTCAGTTCTTTGCAGGAAAGTGCAGCCAGTGCCTTCATCTTGGAGTGAGATGAATTCCCACAGGTCGCCTCCAGCTTGACTTGGAGTCATAAACTCCGTGAAAAAGCTGAAAACAACTTCTTGCTCCTTCCCTTCTTCAGTGACAAAGGGTTTGGAGGAATTTGGAGTGGCCAAAGAGCAGTTTCACGGTAGTTGGGGGCCAGGCTGCCTGGGAGGAGCTGAACTGGGAAACTGTGTTAAATGTAGGGCTTGGATTTTACGCATTTAGCATTTCGAAAGGGTTTTCACACCGTTATGGTGCGGCTTCCTCAGTCCCCGAACAACGTGGGCTGAACAGGACCCTCAGCTGGAACAGCCCCGGGGAGCTTTGGGCTATTTGAAGTCTCCATCCTGACCAATTCCAGTGGCAGGGCCCAGCTCCTGCTGTAAATCCTTTGGAGAGCACGGGTGGGATTTTCAAAGCACCCACAGGGGTGTTGAACGCTCATGTCCCTCAGGCTTTTCAAAAATGAGTCCTTCTATTTCAGTTTCTTCGGAATTTTCCCCTGAGTGGAAGGGGAGAGCACCCTTGGGGTTAGGATGAAGGTGAATGGACACAGAACGGGTGCTTGTGGTTCTTCCAAGGGGTTTCTGGGTGACCTTCAGCCCAGTTCCTCCTGTCTGTGCTGTGATTTCCTTGTGTATCCCAGAGGGATTGCAGCTCTCCGTGCCTGTGACTTGGCTTGGCCTTGGTTTCTGGGGCCTTGGAGGGAAGCCTCTGGTTTAATCTCTGCTGTGATCCTTCTAAACCAGCCCCTGGAGATTCTTGTGCATTTACAGGCTTTATAAAAGCCCACAAGATAAAAATATAAAAGCCCGCATGTGCTTCATGGAAGATCCTTCCTGGATTTGTTGCATGATTTTTGCCCCCTCCCAGCCCATTCCCCACTCAGTGGGAACAGGAGCAGGCACTTCCAGCCCTCAAAAAGTCAGAATCGATTTTCCAATCAGCTCGGCATTCCATCCGTTGGTGACTGGAATGAGCATGAACAAGCCATTAAGCCCAGACATGTTTGCACTTGGTTGGCAACCAGACTGAGCTGGGGGTTGCCTAAAGAAAGGCAACAGAAAGGCATAAAATATCTCTCTGTCCTTCTGGTTCCTCCCTTAGAGATCTCAGGGAGGCTGGAATGGCATCCCTGCCTCTGTGTGTGTGGAATAACAGAGCCCTCACCTCTGGGAGCCACCACAGGAGCTGGACTTCAATAACCCCGTGGATCCCTTCCAGCTCGGGATACCCTGTGATATCTCAATACCAGCGGCCTCTCTGACCCCGGATCTCTCCCTGTTTCCCTCTTTTTCCTTTCCTGCGTCTCATCTGCTGCTTTTTGAAGTTTCTCTGATACAAAGCCCCCCCTTTGCTTGCTCTGCCCCAGCTCCCTGTGGAGGGATCCTGACGGGCCCGGCAGGGGTGATCCTGTCCCCGCAGTACCCCGAGCCCTACCCGCCAGGGAAGGAGTGTGACTGGAAGCTGACGGTGTCCCCTGACTATGTCATCGCCCTGGTGTTTAATATGTGAGTACCCAAGAGTTTGGTTCCACTCTGGGGCCACCCCTGGGGGCAGGGAGGGGGCACCAGTGGGAGGTGACCTTGCTCTGGGAAGGAACCCAACCAGACGTGGTGGGATGGCCCCATGTCCCGGGGTAATCTGCTCCCAGACATTAATGTGGGGAAGGTGCCCATATTCCAGCTCCTTTTGGATGTGCACAGCTTTTCCACACGTGGGATGGAGGCAGGAACGTCCCATGCCTGGCTGGGGAGCTGCTCTGGGGCAGAAGCCGTGGCTGTGCAGCCCAGCAGGAGCTCCCCAAGCCCTCCTTTGGTGTTGCAGCTTCAGTCTGGAGCCTGGCTACGATTTCCTTCACATCTACGACGGCCCCGACTCGCTGAGCCCCCTCATTGGCAGCTTTTATGGCTCCCAACTGCCCGAGAGGATCGAGAGCAGCAGCAACAGCCTCTTCCTGGCCTTCCGCAGCGACGCCTCCGTCAGCAGCGCCGGCTTCGTCCTCGAGTACTCAGGTGAGGGAGGGCACAGCTGGATGGGCACAGCTGGATGGGAGCGCCTGGCCTGGGCACAGCTGGACGGGCACAGCTGGACGGGTGCACCTGGCCTGGGCACAGCTGGATGGGCACAGCTGGATGGAAGCGCCTGACCTGGGCACAGCTGGATGGGAGCGCCTGGCCTGGGCACAAATGGCCTGGGCACAGCTGGATGGGCACAGCTGGATGGGTGCACCTGGCCTGGGCACAAATGGCCTGGGCACAGCTGGATGGGCACAACTGGCTGAGCACAAATGGCCTGGGCACAGCTGGATGGGCACAGCTGGATGGGCACAGCTGGCTGGGCAAACCTGGCAGGGCACCCCTGGCCATCGCGGGTCTGCTTGGTCGTCTCGCCCTCAGTCCTTGAGCAGGCACAGCCCTTTGTGTTCCACCACCCCAAACTGCAACATCTGTGCTTTGTTTTATTCGGGTTCACAAACCCCCTTTGTCTGAGTCAGATCCCTTATGTAACTCTCAAGGGCTTCCCTGAGATTATATGGTTCCTTATTTGGGAATTCTGGGATACTGATGGTGAAGTTTCTCCCGTCACCTGCCTCGCTCAGCAAATCTGGGACCTTACCTGTGTTAAAGCTGGGCCAGGTGGGAGAGGCTGGAGACACTGTGGAATCCTCCCCTCAGAGTAATCCTGACCTTCTGCTCCCACCATCAAACGTGGGAGAGAAAATGGGGATTTGGGGAGGGGGATTCTGGAGGGCTGGAGAAGGAGCCAGGGTAGGGAGATGAGATAAATGTGGGTAAGAGCAGCAGAAAACGGCTCTGACATGGCTGAGGATCTGTCAGGGGGACTTTTGTGAATAGAGAAGAAAGTCTTCCCTTCTTTTTGTTTAAAGAAAAACAAGGGAGATTCCCAGAAAATACTCCTTTATGTCCAGGCTGTGTTCTGTATAATCCTTCTTGTTCCCCACTGAATTTAAACAGCTCTGTCTCCTCCTCAGCGAGCAGAACGTGCCACTTCAGTCACAGCAGGGTTTGGGTTGGAAGGGACCTTAAACTCATCCAGCATCAGGTTCTCCCTGAGCCTCTCCAGCATCATCCTGTGCTCCAGCCCCTTCCCCAGCTCCATTCCCACCTCTGGACACGCTCCAGCTCCTCAAAGGAGGGGAAGGAAGGAAGGAAATAAAACCTTGTGGTGGCCTCAGCTGTCCCAGCGAGAGAGGGGGATGTTGCTCTGAGAGATCCCTGGGTGTTTTTAGCTCTGGAATGAGCTGGGAAGTGACAGACCTGGCACTGCCCGTGGGGAGAGGGGGAAAAGAAGGCGGCTTTGGCAGGTGCGTTCCTTGTTTGTGCTTGGAGTGGGTGGAAGAATGGAGTTGTTACAAACTGTAGTAGGAATCTGCTGTGATGAGTCAGGGCTGTGCAGGGAGGGGAGAAGGGCTGGGAACTGGGTGAAACACCAGAGCTGGAAAGGAATGATGCAAAGGAATGATGCTGGGCTTTGTGAGTTTGGAGAGTGGGGAAAACGGCCTGGAGTGTCCTGTGGAACTGAGCTTTGCCTCTTCCCTGTCTCCAGGCTGTGGTGCCTGTAAATTCCAATTTACCTGAGCAGAGCCTGGTAGTGAAGTCAATTCCATGTAGTGAAGTTATAAAATAATAAGACAAAAACATTTAGCACTGGTTAAAATTCGAGAGATTCTGCTCTGATTAGAATGAATTTCACTAAAAGTTCAGGCTTCTTTTCCCCTTGATTTTCAGGCAGGCAGAAAGTAGCTGACAAATAAAATCTCATTACATTAGAGTGGTTGTTTCTCCTAAGCACTCCAGCAGTGTCAGTCACACCCACGTACCTCCCCCAAAGCCAAACTGCTGCAAGAAAAGAGTCAGCTCTAAGTCTGCTCATTAATTGCCCTGCACTTTAAAAGGAACCTGGGATGCAAGTCTGGGAAGTGGCAGGAAAAAAGATCTCTGGAGAATGGAAGGGAGACAAAAACAAACGCAGGAAAGGGAGCACGTGGGAAAGCAAATCAAAGAGTGAGCTCGGCTCTGTGCCAGCTGGAACCCCAATCTCAGCTCAGAGACACTGGCAGTGCCAGCAGCTCCTTGGGTGGCGGCAGGGCTGCCGTCCCTGCAGCTCCCTCAGTGCCACGTGTCACCGTGTCACTGCCATGGGAAACCCTCTCCACTGCCAGGGGCTTTGGGGGTTGTTTTTCTTGGGGGGAAATAAAGGCGAGGCTGCCATCTGGGAGTGCCTCCTGAGAGCTGCCCCTGCCCTGGCACTGGGATGGGCACCGGAGCGCTCGCCCTCGGCTCCCGGAGTGGGGGGAATGCCAAGGAGCGTTGGCACTTCAGCTGGGATTGGCTCAGGGGGTGCTGTGGGGCCTGGAGGGAACAGGGAGAGGAGAAGGGGATGTGGCTCTTCCTGTGCCAGGGTTTGCATCCAGGGGATGGTGAGAGGGAGTGGGAACCGAGCAGGGCCAGGGAGAGGGGGCACCGTCAGCCAGGCAGCTTCCCAGGCACCTGTGTATCCCAGGTATCTGTTTATCCCAAATATCCGTGTATCCCAGGTATCTCTATATACCAGGCATCTGTGTATCCTAGGTACCTCTATATCCCAGATATCTGTGTATCCCAGGAAAATCAGGAAATCAGCTGAATTCCAGTAATCCATTCGCATTTCAGCATCTCACAGGTTTTACTGAGAACCTTTTCTGTATCCACACACTGATCTTCTTTAATGGAGCCTTCCCTTTGGGAAGGATGGGAAGGGCAGCCTCGTCATTTGGGGAGCTTTTCCCAAATTATTGCCCCCCAAAATTATTATTACTTCCTTACCATTCCCAAATTATTGTATTTTGTGAGTGCTGGGGACTCAGACTCCATCAGTCACTGCCTCCATCCCAGCACTTCACCTCGTGGTCCGACCCCAGGAGCACGTGGAGCTTTGGGCAAAGGATACGAAGGAGTTTCCAGCCTGGATACTCCAAAGTGGGAGATTTTCTCACGCTTTTTAGCAATTCCTCTTTCTGCTATGGGCCAGAAGTGAAGAGGCATGAAATTGAAAGCAAATGAAGCAAAACTGATTACTTTCCACCCTTCCAAAGGAATGAGGGAAAACCCAACCCCAAGCCTGATTCCAAATTCCTCATTATTTCGCCAGAACTATCTTGCCCATCCTGAGCTTATAAACATACACTCAGCATTACTTATGGGTTATTTAAGGTGGAAATTCCCCTCAGGAACTCTGGGCTGTAAAATTCCTTGCAAGGCAAAGCTGTTTAACAACACCCAGCAGTGTTTGCTGCTGCAACAGTCGGAACGGGGTGATGGTGTTTGACTCCACAACAGCTTGTGGTGGAAAATCAGCTCTGCCCTTTGGAAAAGGTAATCCGTGGATTTGGGAGGAGATTGGGAGCATTCTGGTGAGAAGCTGTGGCTGCCCCATCCCTGGAAACATCCAAGGCCAGATTGGATGAGACTCTGAACAACCTGGTCTAGTGGAAGATGTCCCTGCTCATGGATAAGCTTTAAAAGGTCTCTCCCAACCCAATCTGTGAAGGCTTGAACAGGCTCACAGATGTGGAATTTATGATGCTCTTTATGGACAACAAGTCTCCAGTGGAGCTGTTCAGGAATGTGCAGATGGAAGGCTGAGCTGCTCCAGGAGCTCAGACAGGCTTTGCGTTTTGCTTGGGAAAGGAGAGGGGAAGCACAGAAAACTCATTTTCTGGTGGATTAACGAGGAGGAGAACCCAGGGCTTGGTGATTTAAAGGTTGGTGAATTCAGGGTTGTGATGGGCAGTGCCCAGTCCGTGGCTCCCGAAACAAGGAATTCATGGTCTAGGAAAAGCCAGTGGCTGCTATTCCTGGTGGAAACATTTCCCATCCTTTGGCTCCCTGGTCCCCTGGATGCCCTTGGAGCTGATCCTGCTTTTCACTGCAAGCAGAAAACCAAAAGCAAGGTCTGGGGGCTTGGCTGTTTTCTGTTTCTCCCTCCACACCTTCCCCAAATACTAAAAGGCCATGATTTAATGCTTAAACACCTTCTAATTGGCCACAGAGCCACTGCTCTCAGAAAAGCCCTCATCTTTAATGAGCAATTTCCAAATGACAAAAGAGCAGGATTAATCAAAGCCTCTAATTATATTTCAGGCAGGGGAAAAAAATAAAAGGAAAAAAAAAAAGAAAAAAAAAGCCCTCAGAAGAAGAAGAAGGAGAGAAATATCCAAATCCTGACGGCTCCGTAGTCTTTACTGGAATTTTCATATGTAAACGGGGTTTTTAACTCTGCAGGGCAGAGTGAACAGAGAGAAAAATGTCTTCATTTTGTTTAAGTGCTTGTAATCATTTTGCCATAATTGCAGCTGGGCTGCACATCTGGAGAGTCACCCAGTCACACATGGCACTGAATTTCCATGGTGAGAGCAGAGGCAGCTCTTGGATCCAGGAATGAGAAGTGCCAGGAGATGATGTGAACAGATGTGGCACGTGTGAAATATGTGCCAAGTTCAACCTGGTTTGCAAAGTTCCTCCCAGCCTGTTCCCTGGGCAAGGGGAGGGAGAGGGGAGAGTTCACTGGGGGAGCTGGGGGGGCTCAGCCTGGAGAAAAGGGGGCTCAGGGGGGACCTTCTGGATGGACCACCTGATGGATCCAGGTGAGGGATGGGCTCTGCTCCCAGGGAACAGGGACAGGAGGAGAGGGAACGGCCTCAGGCTGTGCCAGGGAGGGGCAGGTTGGACATCAGGAGGAATTTCTGCCTGGAAAAGGTAATTAAACATTGGAAGGGGCTGCCCGGGAGGTTTGGAGTGCCCACCCCTGGAGGGGCCCAAGGAATGACTGGCTGTGGCACTCAGAGCTGGGGGACAGGGTGGGCATGGGGCACAGGGTGAATTCAGTGCTCTTGAGGGTCTTTTCCAACCTCAGTGATTCTGGGATTCTGTGAAATCAACCCTTTGCCTCATTGATTGGGCTTTGGGTGCCTGTAAATCCGGGGGTGAACTGGAGCCCTCCTTCTTCCAGTGCTGGCTCTGGGCATCAGAGCAAGGTCTGGACCAGCACTTGGAGCTGGGCCTTGTGATACACCCCAGCGAGACTCCCAGATGGAAAAAGCCAAAAACTCCAAGGTAACTGACCGAAACTTTAGAGTCTTTTTATTTTAGAGTCCACCAAAGATGTTGGGAATTCTGTCCTGCAGAAAACCCCCGGGAGTCGTGCTTCGACCCGGGATCCATCAAGAACGGCACCCGGGTGGGCTCGGACCTGAAGTTGGGATCCACCATCACCTACTACTGTGACGGAGGGTACGACATTGAGGGGGTCTCCACCCTCACCTGTGTCATGGGAGGGGATGGAAAACCCACCTGGAACAAGCCCCGACCTACCTGCACAGGTAATTCCCGGGGGAAAACGGGAGGAGAGAAGGATCTGCCTCGGCACCAAATCCTTCCTTGTTGTGATAAAAAGCTCGTTGTTACTTTTGCAGGGGGAGGTTTCCTGGTTTTCCGGGTTATTTAACGCCCACCGGTCAGGGAGAGCTGATTTATATGAGTTTTTATGAGGTTTCCTGAACTTTCTTTGGAGAGAGGCAGGGAAGTGGCCACAGGAGATGCTGTGCCTGGCACGTCCCGTGCCCCCAGAGCAGGGCACGACTCAGGGAGCCACTTAAAGCTCTGCTAAAGCTGACCCTTGCTAATCAAAGCCCTGAATCGAGTGCAGGGTCAGGGTTTGGTGAGAAAACAAGGCATATTATTCTCTCAAGGATTCTCTACTTATTTTGTTTTGTTTTCTGACTTAATGGCTTAAATGCTGGCTCTGCAGTCAGACCTTAATCCGAGAGGGGAATCAAGAGGGAGCTGTGGCTCTGTGGTGATGGGAAGAATGAAATCCCTCATTTGGAAAGGCCTGATTCCTGAAATCCCTGATTTTGGAAAGGGAGGGCGAAAAAAGCAGGAGCTCGTCCTGCCAGGCCCTGAGCTGTCAGTCAGGTGGGGAGCAGCGCAGACCCCACATTATCCCCCCCCACAACCAGCAGCGTGGCTGGATAAGCCGGGCTGAACTCCGATCCTGGTTTTCCCTAATGAGCAGGGAAGGGAGCGTGGCTGGGGCAGTGACAGGGCACAGCACATCGGGAGGCTGGATCTGGGAGCGGCAGGGAAAGGCTGGTGTTCCAGGCTTTGGGAATGACCCCCTTCCCTCTCCCCTGCAGCGCCCTGCGGGGGTCAGTACACGGGCTCCGACGGCGTCGTCCTCTCTCCCGGCTACCCCCAGAACTACAGCAGTGGCCAGGCCTGCCTGTACTTCATCGTGGTGCCCAAGGACTACGGTATCGGGGCTGGGTCTCTGGGGGGCTCCCTCGGGCTCTGCAGCTCTGCTTTGGTTTGTTGGGTTGGAGCAAAGCAGTAAAATAAGTGTATATAAGAGCAGACACCCTCCTGGAGAATTGCAATGAGGAGTTAGGACCTGCTTCACTTTCCTGCCCAAGAGTCCTTCTCTCAAAACATAGTTGGAGAGGGTTTTTCCTTTCCCTTCTGCATTCCAGGGGGGGCTGCAGGCTCTGACCCTCTTTCCCTGGTGTGTGAGGGCAGAGGTGACACTCACAGACGTGTCCCAGGATGGAAAGCCCTGGAGAGAACAGGAGATGTCTTTTCCCAGCAGCACTGGTGCAGATTTTCCTTGGAAGTTTGAGTGTTCTCGACTTTGGAATAAACTTTCTTGGGTTCTTCCCCCTTCCTTGGCATTTTGGGGGGTGCCTGTGTGTGTCTCACTCCCCAGTGTGTCTAGAAATGGGGATAATGGAGCTTGGAAAATAATTAGTGCTGCTGCTGGATGCTGTTTGTGCTTTGTTGTAGTTGGTAAAGATGATGGGAAATTTCTGAATTTCAAAAAAATGAGGCAACACAAAAAAACCCAAACCCCAACCAAACAAAAACCCACCACCTTGTGATCCCCTTCCCAGTCCCTGCAGAGCTGGGAAATCAGCACAGAGTCATTCCTGGGGTTTCATGCTCAGAGCACCAAATGTATTTACCATAAACACCCGCTAGCTGTAGGGCTAAATAAAGGCACACCAAGGGCTGGCTTTGGGGGTGTGCAGTGGTGGTACTTACGGCTGATATTTATCTGGAATCACGGAATGCTTTGGGTTGGAAATGACCTTAGAGATCGTCTCGTTCCAACCCCTTGCCGTGGGGAGGGAAATGCAAATTAAATCCTAAACCTGGGTCCAAACAGAAGCCAGGTCTGTTCATAAGGCCTGTCATTCTTCTTGTGCTGCTCAGTGTTTGGGTCAGAGCTTGAATACGAGAACTGAGAAGGTTCCAGAAGCCTCTGGGGCAGCCGGCTGGGTGTTGATATTGGTTAACGAGTTTTCCTGTCTGAAGGGAATTTAAAGTCCTTAAAGAGCACCTGCTCTGCCCCTCTGGCAGGTGAAGGGCTCCAAAGGCTGCTCTTGGTGCTGCTCTCCATGCCCACAGTCCTTCCAGCTGGTTGGCATTCCCTGTGCCAGGGTGGCAGGGTGGGCAACAGGGATCGTGAGTTCAGAACTCGGGGATAAACTCCTTTCACTCCAGTTCACTGGAAGGGTCCAAGGGCAGGTTGGACGGGGCTCGGAGCAGCCTGGGCTGGTGGAAGGTGCCCCTGCCCGTGGCAGGGGGTGGAGCTGGATGGGCTTTGAGGTCCCTCCTGAGCCAAACCAGGGTGGGATTCCCTGAGTTGCATCCGGGATCCATCTGAGCTCCTGAGGAAACACCACACTGCCCTTACACCTCATGATCTGTTTTGCCTGAGCTGATCTTGGTGTTATCCTAAAAACACAGGAGCAGGAGGGTCAGACGGTCTGATCTGAATGTCTGGCTTTAGCCCAAGGTGGGATGAGAGGGAAATTCGTTTCCCTTCTCCCCCTGCTCCCTTCCAGTGTGCTCATTAAAAGGAGCAGGAACAGCACCAGCAGTGGATGTTCTGCATCCCCCACCCCCTGCCCTGCTCAGGGGGGGCTGCTCTCACTTTTCCAGCGTTCCCCACATCAAAGCTGTGCTGGAAACCTGGATGTGCAGGGAACAAATGTCGTGGCCTGATGGATGATGGATTTCACAGCAAGAGACCTCTCAGCTTGTGAATCTGCACTTAGAGCTTGAAAAGGCAGAGCCAGGAGAGGAGACAAAGGGAGAGGAAAAGAAATCTTCGAAGTGCAGATTTGTCAGGGGGAAAAAAAAGGCCCTGTTGTTACACTGTGAAAAATGAAGATAAATAACTAAAGTCTCTTTGCTTCAGCTACAACTGCTCTGATCACTTCATTATTATTTTCTCCCTTGTATGAGCTCTGCTTGCTCCTGGGTATGCAGAGACAGTAAGAATAACAACAACAACAACAATAATTTTTAAAAATCATGTGTTTTCCTGAGCAGGGTCAGAGTTTAGTGAAGGGTTTGTTTCTCAGGGATTCTGTGGTTATGTTGATTTGCTTTCTGTCTCAGTGGTTTAAATGATGGCTTTGCAGTCAGACCTCAGTCTGAGAAGGGAATGAAGAGGCAGCTGTCAGTCTGCGGTGATGGGAAGAATGAAATTCTTTAAAATATAGCAATAATTATAATAAAATGCAACAGCAATGGTAATAACAGTGATAATAATGCTAAATAAATAAAATTACATCTACTGTAGGCAGTGAGCCCAGAGCACCCTCATTAGCAGGCTCTGTAAGCAGGTTTGGGACTGAATGTTAATAAAATCAGGAATATCCTCTCCCCCAACCCTCCTTCCTGAGCAGAGGCATTCCAAGCTCCTCAAGGCAGGGGTTGTTGTGTTGCCCAGGTTTTGTGCAGTGCCTGACCCCTGTCAGCCTGTTTCCTGACGGGGCATCAGTACCACCAACAGTAATAATTGTGGTGGAATCAGAAACCTCGTGTGATGCAGGCAGGGAAATGGAGGAGTCAGAGATTCCCTTTCGGAATCAGTGGGAAAGTGTCGTGGCAAGACCCCCGGGGAGGCTGGTGCTGCCTCTGCTGTGCCACCTTTGGGGCTAAATAAAGGGCTCCCACATTGCCAGGCCCTGTTTGTCTCCGCCTGCAATAAAAGCAGCTCAAACACAAAGCCAGGCAGTTCTCTTTGGGCTGGGGAAATAAACTGTGGGAAACTGCGCTTGGATCTTTCCTTGGGGGTCCCTTCTGGCTCAGGGGGTTCTGTGAGTCTGTGACTCTGAGAAAGCACCTCCTGGCTGTGGGGGATGGTGCTGGGGGGATGGCAGTGGGGACATCAGTGGGAGGGCAGTGGGGACATCAGTGGGATGGTGGTGGGACATCAGTGGGACAGCAGTGGGATGGCAGTGTGACATCAGTGGGATGACAGTGGGGACATCAGTGGGGATGGCAGTGGGACATCAGTGGGGACAGCAGTGGGATGGCAGTAGGACATCAGTGGGATGGCAGTGGGGACGGCAGTGGGACATCAGTGGGGACATCAGTGGGATGGCAGTGGGATGGCAGTGGGGACATCAGTGGGGACAGCAGTGGGGACAGCAGTGGGACATCACCACGGCTCATGCCACCACCACTCCCTCTCTCCCCAGTGGTCTTCGGGCAATTCGCCTTCTTCCAGACGGCGCTCAACGACGTGGTGGAAGTGCACGACGGCCCCAGCCAGCACTCCCGGCTCCTCAGCTCCCTCTCGGGCTCTCACACAGGTAGGAAACACAGCCCTGTTGTGGTGGCAAGAGCAGCTCCAAACCCCAGCCTGGCACTGAGCCCCTGCTCTGGTCATCCTGCTCGTGTAGCTCCTGCTGCCATCCCCATCCCCTGTTTGTCCCCACGCAGGTGAATCCTTGCCCTTGGCGACCACCAACCAGATCCTCATCAAATTCAGCTCCAAGGGGCAATCAACAGCCAAAGGGTTTCACTTTGTCTACCAAGGTGAGCACGGTTTGTTCTGGAGGTGTGCTCGTGTTGGTCCTGAGATAACAGCCAAAAACACCGGGATGGCCCAAAGTGTCCTGAACTGCTTTTGGTGTCTGGAAGTGTCACAGAGAATTAGGGATATTTTGGGAGCAGGGATCTGGCAGGGGTGTCTGGCTCCTCTAGGTACTTTGTATTCAGACCTTTCATTCCCACTCAGCCTCGGCCCAGGATTAGTATCAGAACTATCTCACTGAGTCATGGCCTGAGTTACACAGGGAGTTGGGAGATTTATCCCCAAGCAATTTTTCCCAGTGGCATTTTAGCACATTTCTGGGTGTAAGCAGCTGAAATCTCGTCTGGCAGCTCTGAAATCCTCCCTGTGTGCGTGTCACAGGCTTAGGTCTCCTGCTGTCAAACTCCTGCCCCTTGATCCCTTCAGTAACAGCTTGTGCTGTGTTGGGCGAGCCCCACTCAGGGATTTTAGGGGAGTAAATAGAAAGTGATGCACAGGGCAGTGGGAAAACAGAAGGGATTTCTCCCCCTTGTGCTCCCTGGAGTTATCTATGGGAACCAACCTTCTGCTGCAAAGTGGGGCCAGGCAACGGCCTGACCTGAGCCTTCCCAGGGGGGCAAAGTGATGGATTTTGGAGTATCCAGAGATCTGTTCTCTTGAATTTCGGCCTAAGTATTGTAAAACAGCTCTGGGGCCGATTGTAATCTTTGGAGAGGTCAGCAAAGCAAAGGTTCTGATGAAATCAGGAAAGATTTCCTCCTCCCTCCTGCAGGAGCTGCACACTCTCCAGCCAGTTTTGGAAACCAAGAGGAAAAGGAAGAGCCAGCCCTGGCTCAGATCTGCCTGGCCAGGCTCTAATTAATTAAACACTAATAAATGTAAAGCAACTCAGAGAAAAATATTAATTGAATTCTTCCTCAGCAATAGACCTTTTTTTGATTAGTTTTTCCTGTCACTTACCTGCCAGACTCATTCCTTTCTCTGACTGTAATCTCCAGGAGTCAACAGGAATGCCAGCAATTCCAACAGCTGCTTGAAACCACCACAGCTTAAATCCCCCTTTTCTCTCTTTTGCAAAGAAGATTGTTTGAAATTGCTGTCCTTTACAGCCACGAGGCTGAGGGAGCTGAGAAACCCGAGGGATTCTCCCACTGAGGCTCTGGCATTACGTGGCAACCCGACTCTTTGGGAAGCCATTCCCAATGCTGTGGAAATGACCACCTGCTGAGAGGAGAAGTTTTCTGGAGGGAGGCAGCACATGGGGCTCTTTTATTTCAAGTATAGAATCATTAGATCATCAAGGTTAGAAAAGACTTCCAAGATCATCAAGTCCAACTTTCCAAGTACCCCCATGCCCAGTAAATCATATCAGGAAGAGCCACGTCCACTTGTTTTTTGAACACTGGAATTGAATCACTTGGATTTGTATCATCTGAGTTGACAGAATCTGGAGTGATATGGGCAGGAACTGAGCTCTGCTCTGTGGGGAGCAGGGACAGGACCCAGGGAATGGCCTGGAGCTGTGCCAGGGCAGGCTCAGGTTGGATCTCAGGGAAAGGCTCTTCCCCCAGAGGGTGGTGGGCACTGAGCAGGCTGCCCAGGGCAGGGGGCACGGCCCCGAGGCTGCCAGAGCTGCAGGAGGGTTTGGACAATGCCCTGAGGGACAGGGTGGGATTGTTGGGGTGTCTGTGCAGGGCCAGGAGTTGGACTGGATGGTCCTTGTGGGTCCCTTCCAGCTCAGGATATTCTGTGATTCTGTTACTTCTTTCCCTTCCCAGTTCGGATTCCTTCCCGATCCTTTCATGGTTTGGGCACAACCCCATTTCTGCCTCGCCTTTTAACAGCTCTTTAATTGCACACTTGACCCGTCACCCAAACAGGAGCTCTAACCCATGTCGTGTGTCTCTGCCCCTGCCCCGTGCTGTCCCCAAGCCGTGCCCAGGACCAGTGCCACGCAGTGCAGCTCGGTGCCGGAGCCGCGGCACGGCCGCCGCCTGGGCAGCGACTTCGCCGTGGGGGCCGTGGTGAGGTTCGAGTGCAGCCCTGGCTACGCCCTCCACGGCTCGCCCACCATCGAGTGCCTCACCATGCCCGGCGCCCTGGCACAGTGGAACGTGTCCGTGCCCACCTGTGTGGGTAGGTGACCTCTGAGTGACTGGGCAGGGCAGTTTGATGGTTGGAATGATGGGCTTGGGGTGTTCCTGGGAAAGGCTTTGACCATCCCTGTGGGGCCCTTCCAGCTCAGGGTGTTCTGTGGTTCCATGGAGAAAATAAAACCTGACCTCAACAGCAAAGCAAACCATTGGTGAAACATCAAAACCCTCTTTTGTGCCTCTTACAGCCTGCCCAGATTCCTGTGGCTGCCCCATCCCTGGAAGTGTTTCAGGCCAGGTTGGATGGGGCTTGGAGCAGCCTGGGGTAGTGGAAGGTGTCCCTGCCCATGGCAGGGGAGTTGGAATGAGGTGAACTTTAAGGTCCCTCCCAACCCAGACCATGCTGGGGTTTTGTGTTGCATTAAAAAGCCCAGCCTGCCTCTGAACAAGGACAGTTGAACCCCAGATTCCAGGGGATGGATCTTTTGATCCCATAGTCATTGTGACAGCTGGGACAGCATCCAGACCGAGTGAGACCTGTCTGAAAACTGCTCTCCCTTCCTCTGGAGGAGAGCAGATCCTGGAGGATCAGTGGCCAGTGTGTTCCTCCCCGTGGCAGAATTTCATGAGAGATTTACCCAAAAAAGGATTATTTAAACAAATACTATCCTTAAATCATGAGGCAGGGATTGCTTTTTTGCCCGCGGATGGCCATTTTATAAATGTGTTTATTATCAAGCCCATTCCTTGCACTACCAAAGGGTGCTTTCCCTGTTGCAGTGCCGTGTGGTGGGAACCTGACGGAGCGCAAGGGAACCATCCTGTCCCCCGGCTTCCCCGAGCCCTACCTGAACAGCCTCAACTGTGTGTGGAAAATCACAGTGCCTGAAGGAGCAGGGATCCAGGTACGGAGGCAGCAAGCGGTGGCTGCGGGAGGGACCACTTGTATAAAGTCACTGCTCCTCTCGGGAAAGGGATGGATTGAATGTGGAATTCTCTGGAATCAGATATTTATTCATTTACGCTGGGATGGCCAAAGCGGGCAGGGACTGATCTGTGCTCTGTGTGAGCAGGGACAGCACCCAGGGAAGGGCTGGGGCTGTGCCAGGGCAGGCTCAGGTGGGATAACAGGAGAAGGTTCCTCCCCCAGAGGGTGGTGGGCACTGAGCGGGCTCCCCAGGGCAGGGGGCATGGCCCCGAGGCTGCCAGAGCTCCAGGAGGGTTTGGACAGTGGGACAGGCACAGGTTTTTTGAGGGGGCATTGGGGGTTTTTATTGATTTATTTTTGACCCCTTTTCCTGCTGGGTGGGATTCTGTGCAAGGGCAGTAGATATTTAGGGGGCTGACAGAGGATGCAGACAAAGCGTGTTTTGGGGTTGTGCTCCACCAGGGCCAAGCTGGAAGTTGAATTCCCAGGTTTGGTGGGAGGTGGGAGGGTTTGGTGAAGAGCAGGACCCTGATCCCTTCCCCTGGCACACCTGGAAAGAGGGGAAGTTTGGATGAGGTATCAGGAAGGAGTATTTCAGGGTGAGACTCTGGAGACCCCCGAGGAAGGTGATGGAGCTGAACCTGCCCCGCTTGCCTCCTCCTGCTTTTGTGTATTAGATACTAATTTAAGCATCAGTTTACCCTTGTTTTGTGCAACAATTAAAGGTTAAACAACTGTAAATCAGGGGAGGAGTTGATATCAAAGCTTTCTTGGTAGCACAGACTCACTTGCAGGATTTTTATGTAATCAGGGTACAAGTTGGCACGTCTACCATGAATTATTCATTCCTATAGCAAACCTTCCTGAGTGAATTAATTTATATACATGGCAGTAAATAGATGCAGATCCCTTGTGAATCCACATGTCAGACTAGAATTAGGACCTTAAAAATGTTTATTCCGTTAAGTTGGGGCGGGTGGGGGGGAGGAGAATAAATAATTTAGGAAATGTAAGAGCAAACAAAATGCTCATTCTCAATCCACTGTCAATAATGGAAATGACAGTGGGGTGTAATGAGGCAGGAAGGGAGGGGTGGCTTGGTCAGAGTGGCCAGTGGTGGCTCCAGGGGGGCCACTGCAATTCCTGCCACGTGAACAACGCTGATTTCTTGGTAAGAAATCCTTTGGAGAAACTTTAGAGCCTCCTCTATTATTCAGAAGAAATCAAAGAGCAAAAAGGTTAAAATGGCCAAAATAATGGGGTTTGATTTTTTTTATTTTATTATTATTTATTTAAAATGGCTGTTGCATTTGAGGGTTAGTGGGGCAGAGACAAGGGTTGGGGGGGTTTGGGGTGGATGAGTAAAACAGGGAACAAGATTGGGGGGAAAAAGGGATCCCAGGGTCGTGTCCATGTGTGTGCACACGTGGGGAGCTGAGGTTTGAGGGCACTGAACTCTCCCCACTGTTCTGTCCAGGGAGTGTGTCCTCCTCTGCCAGGATTCACTTGGATTCGAATCTGAAGCATTAGGATTGATGGGAATTCCTCATCCAAAGAGATCTGGAAGGGTTGAGGCTCTGCAGTAAACAGGCCACATGAAGAGGGAAAGCTCACCCAAATTCCCAGAGTTCCAGCACTCTCCCTGTACAAGTCATTTATGCTCCTGGTTTGTCTTCAAGGGTCTCTTTAAGGTTCTTGGTCTCACAGTTTCTTTTGAAGTGCCCAGTGTTTGAGAATTTCCTCCAGAGTTCACAGACGAAGGCTGGTTTTTCCCGAATACCCTTGGCTTTGGCTCAGCTTTGCTGTCTCACTCCCTCAGCCAGTTCACCAAACCTGATTTACAGCACAGCTTGTGCTTTCGCTGGCACAATGAGTGCTTTGAACCCCCAGCAATGAGGAATAAAGGCAAAATCATTTCAGTGGTAATGATGGCAAACAAAGCTGTGCAATTACATGGAGATCTCTGCTCGGGGATGAGCTGCTTTTCAGTGTAAATGCAGATTTCTCAGCTCTCACCGTGTTGCTCATTTGAGGATTGTGTTGGTGTTCAAGTGACTTCCTAAAGCCTCCAAACCTTGTGGGCCATGGCAGGGAGAGGTGAAATTTGAAAATGCAGCTCCAGTGATTCAGCTGAAAACTGAGAGAAAAGGCAAAGGCAGAAACTTGATTGGATTTAAAAAAAATAAAATAAAATCCTGTTGTTTCATGTAGGTTTTTTGGGTTTATTTTAGCTCCTGGGTTGCTGGGGGTGGCTTTCATTTGAAAGGGTTGAAAGTCTTCAGGGATTTCTCAAAACAAGGCAAAAAAAGGCTGGGATTCTCGGCAGCTGTAAATGAGCTGTGCAGTTGCAGGAGCAGCAGCAAACAGCATTTCCTGCTACAGGAGTCTGGAGTGTGAGGGAAAAGAGCTGGATAAGGCCAGGTCTCCAAGTTTTTGGAGTAGCACAGAGAAATAACACCCCGAGGTGTGTGGTACCTTAATTAGTGCCCCTTTAACTGATATAAATTCAATTTGTTGCCATTATTGCAGGAATTGTCCTGTTAGTCTTTTTTTCTTTTTTTTCCCTTTTCTTCCCCTGCAGGTCCAGGTGATCAGTTTTGTCACTGAGCAGAACTGGGATTCCCTGGAAGTGTTTGATGGAGGGGATAACACAGCCACCATGCTGGGCAGCTTCTCTGGTAGGTGCTCAGCAGTTCCCATCTCATTCTGTTCAGGTCATAAAACCAAGCTTATGCTGCTTCAAAAACCAAGCCTGTGCTTAAAGGGAGTCGTGGGCTTTGTTGAACTGGGAATTTGAACAGTTTTCCTGAGGAAAGCATTGACAAGGAGACACAAACCCAGTGGGTTTTGTTTCCCAGCCCTGGAATTGGGGGTGAGCTCAGCCCAGCACAGCTGGCAGGGTGACCCCACCTTGGTGGGCACCCAAAGGCACGAAGGGCTCCAAAAACCCACTGGGATTTCTGCTTGGCAGTGGGAACTGTGGCTTTGAGCAGAGCAGGGAGGAGCCGGTGGCCCACCAGCTTTGTCCGGCTTTCAGCTGGGAGCCGCTTGCAGACCACTGGCCCCAATTCCTGCTTATTTAAGGAACAAACGTGCTCCAGGTGCTTTGAGGTTGGGAGGAGAGGGGTTGTGGGATAGAACTGCCTTGGCCTGGTGCTGCAGCAGCTTCCAGGGAGCGAGGCAGGAGAAGGAATCTGGCCTTTGCAGGGCACCTCTGCTCCACCCACACTGTTTCTCATCCCCACTGCCCCTTCTTGATGCTTTTTGTCTGTCAGTGGTGAAACTTCAGAGGCAGTTGATGCTGAAGAGGCCATTGCAGAGAGGCCCTGGGTATTTCTCAATTGGCCTCATTAGAACCTGATCAAAACCAAGGGAGCTCGTTAAGTTAAAGGACTTTCTGTTCTCAGCCTCTCCTGCAGCAAATCTCTGAGGACACGGAGGAGGAGGAGGATCCTCTTCACTGTCTTTGTGCACCTCTTGTTTTCTCAGGGACTACAGTGCCTGCTCTGCTCAACAGCACTTCAAACCAGCTCTATCTGCATTTCTACTCAGATATCAGTGTCTCTGCTGCCGGCTTTCACCTGGAATACAAAAGTAAGAGCAGGCCAGCCTTGACTTCCCAGTTCCTCCCAGTGATGGGGAGATGATTCTGGATCTGCTGCCTCATCCAAGTGGGAGCTGCTCCGTGGGGAAGGGGCTGCTGAGGGGGGTGTTAAATAGACAGCAGATGAGATGTGGGGTCATGGGCTGCCCCTCACCGTGCCGCTGATGCTCTTGGTAGCACCTCTTTGTTGGTGTGTTGTAGCACAGGAGGAGACCTGGAGGCTGAGGGATTAAAAATTCATGGAGAGTTGGTGTGTCCAAGGCAGGGCTGTGATCCTTGCTCGGGAAGAGCCTGAAATGCCAGAGGCTGGGAGGGCCTGCCTGCTCTTTGCAGTCAGGGTTGGTCACTGATGGAAGCAGCAAACAGGGTTAGGCACATCTTCCTGTGAAAGTCCTGGCTGGAAGGGCCCTCAGAGGTCATCTCATGGAGCCTCCCATGGAAAGCAGGATCTGAGAGGAGGCAAAACTAAATAACTTGCTTTATACATATTGCTGCAGCCTCTGCCTGGAAAGGCTCCAAGGATGGAGCTGCACAAACACTCTGAGCAGCCTTTTGTGCCAGGGTGGGTGCTGAGCCCTCTGCTCACCTCAGGCCACGGTATCAATGTTTTTCTCATGCCGTGGGGTGCAAACCAGGGTGGTTTAGGTGCTGTCTGAAGGGTGCTGGGGGGCAATCACCTCCCTCATCTGCTGGCAGTGCTCCTGTCCCTGCAGCCCAGGACACCACGAGTGCTGTGGCTGCCAGGGCACCCCCTGGATCCATCTCAGCTCATCTCAGGGGTGGCACCTCGTTTTGTGCCATGTCCAGACTCTGGACAGCGTCATTTCCATAGGAGTGGCCCAGTGCCTGACCATGCTCCTTTTGCAGCCTCCAGCTGAGGGAGGCACGTTGGCATGAGCTAAATGGGAAGCTTTGAGGTCATGTCCCAAAGGAGGCACTGCCCGAAGCATGGGCACCCTCTCCTTTCTCCCCTTCTTTTAGGAGCCAGGTGGTCTTTAAGGTCCCCTCCCACCCCACCCACTGTGTGGTGATGTTGGGCAGTTCAGTGGGTTCCTGGTTTGGGGTTATACCAACACCCTGCATTTTGCCTCCAGCAGGTCTCATGCCAGGTTTTTGGGAATACAGCCCCAAGAACATGGTTATGTATGGGGATATAGAGAGAACATACTTAAAAAAAGGAAATCCTCAGTGCTGAAGCTGGAAGATGTGGCAGGGCAGAGAGTCTCTTGGGAAAGAGCTGTCAGGCTGGGATAGGATTGCCAAGGATCCCTTCTCCCCCGTGTCTGTGCTCTGATTGCTGCCACGGGAGCAGGGCCTGCTCAGGAAAGGTGTGCCAGCCAAGCCGCAGTGGGGCACCGAGGCGGGGGCTGAGAGCTCAGTCTGGCATTCCCTGTTGGAGCAGCTCTGGGACAGCATGGGCTGCACGGGGGGACTGTTGGGGTGTCCCCAGCAGAGCCAGGAGCTGAGGGGGTTTGTGGTTGTCTCCTCCGAGTTGCTGCCACGCAGGCAGAGCAGGGGAGGTGCAGAGGGGCAGCTCCCAACGCTGCTGGGCACATCCCCAGGGATGTTTAGCCAGGAAAGCGAGCTGGCTCCTGTGTGACGGGGCTGCAGATGGGCACGGCTGTGTCTGTGCTGCCAATCTTCCCCGGGGCGATGCAGGCAGAGCTGGACGCCGTGCCTGGTAATTGGTTGTGAGCACAAAGCTTATCTCTGAAACCAACCAGTGTTCTGCTGGGGGTTTGTGGTTTGGGTTTGTTTGGTTTTTTTTTTTTTCCCCTCAAGCAACAAATAGATTTGAAAGAGCATTTCATTTCGGAGAGCACGCACAGGAATCCTGCCCAGGGAAGCTGTGGCTGCCCCATCCCTGGAAGTGTTCACAGCCAGGCTGGAGCATCCTGGGCCAGTGCAAGGTGTCCCTGCCCATGGCAGGGGTGGGACTGGATGGGCTTTGAGGTCCCTCCCAAGCCAAACCAGTCTGGGATTGTGTGCACTGTCAGAGCTGTTTCCCTGCAGACTGTGCTTTAGGGGCCAATGAGTACTAAACCTTCCAGGTTTTGCAGAGTGAAACCCTGTCGATTATTGAGCCCAGCAGGATCAGAGCAGCCAGCAGGGCTGGGGACTGGGAGCTGCACAAATGGATGGTGGGTTAGAAACTCTTTTGCTGCCTCTCTGTCTTTTCTCCATCTCCAAATCAATCAATAATTTCTTTGAGCCCTGTGTTACCCCCCTGCAACAGTCAGGTGCAGGTTGTTAGCGAGGCTGGGGATTATCAGGTGCAGGTTGTTTCCTTTGCTGAAGGAATTAATAAGTGTTGATTTTCAGGGCAGCTGGAAATAACGTAGTTTCTTGCTTTGCTAGGAGGACTGGAATTTCCCAGCCCTGAGCCGCGGGTTTTGTCCGTGTTCATTAGAGCTGCTGCAAGGAAGTTTGGAGAGATGAGCTGAACCACCAGAGTTTTCCTCCCTTTTCTCTCTCTCCGGGTTGCTCGAGCAAAGCTCTTATCAAGACACGCTCCCAAGTCAGAGCAGAGCAAGAACAATTTAGGGCTGAGTGGAACTTGGTGCCCACTGATCTGAAGGGGAAGTTATTTAAAGCGATTTTCTCTCCTGCCTCTCTGAAGGTCAAGCAGTACATCCATGTGCGGGGAGGGAACACATGTTTCCTTGCTGGGAAGCGTGACTGGGGTTTCAGGAGGAGACTCAGCCTCTCCTGACTGCCTTCTCTTTTCTTTTCCCTCTGCTGTCGGCTCGGTGGGGTTGAGGCAGAGCAGCAGCCCTTGCAGAGATGCAGAAGGTTATCTTGGAGTGGCAGCTGCCAGCACGGAGAGCCAGGGAGGCACTGGGAGAGGGTGTGAGGCGCCCTCAGGCTGTGTTTTATCTCCCTTTGGTGCTTCGGAGGGAAGGGGAGATGAGGAAGGGAGGGCTGTGCAAGGGAGGGGTGTGTAAAAGAGGTATGTGCAAACGAGGGGTGTGTAAAAGAGGGCTGTGCAAAGAAGGGCTGTGTAAGGGAGGGCTCATCACCGCGACGTCAGGGGTTGTTAATTGGGTTTGCAGCAGGACATTCCCAGCTGTAAATGTAGCTGGGCTGGAAGTGGGGCTGCATGAAATCCTGCAGGCTGCTCTGCAGGCACTGGCAAGGAGCAGCCACGCTCGTGTCTCCAGTAAATCCGGGCTGTAAGGGGTGGGAAAGGGTCGGAGATTGGAACCGTGTGGCTTCTGCCCAGGAAGGGGCAAATTACAACCCATTCCCTCTGCCCTTGATCTTCTGCAGCCTCTCCCAGCTCTGTCAGGCCCTGCCTGGCTGGCGAAGGCACACACAGCCCCAGCTTTAGGGTGGGAGGGGTTGGGGTGGGTGTTCTGTTTTGGGAACCCTCCTTTGCAGCTCTGCCATCGCTTGGGTTCAGCCAGAATGTGTTTTGGTGATGCTTTTGGGCATGAAAAGAAATGTGCTCTCCAGTGAACCAATACCTCGGGATCCTGGATGTGCCCTGCAACACGGGAATGCTGCACAATCAGGGCTGTCCATGGAGCATCCAAAGGCACTGGGGCTTCCCCACCCAGGGCGGGGTGCTGGCTGGTAAACAGGGGAATGGGGTGAGAGGAAGAACCGTGTTCCCATTCCTCCTGCCTCCAGCACAGATCCCATCCCTGCTCCCTGGAGAGCTCATCCCTCTTCCCTCCACAGCTGTGGGTCTGTCCAGCTGCCCCGAGCCCCCCGTTCCTGGGAACGGCCTGAAAATCGGGGAGCGCTACTTGGTGAACGACGTCGTCTCCTTCCAGTGCGAGCCGGGCTACGCCCTCCAGGTATGGACAGTGCCCAAGGGAAAGGGTGCCAACAGAAACCCCTGGAATACTGGGATATCCATCTGTGAGAAAAATCTCTTTTATTCAGCTTTTAAGAAGATACAAATGTCTGTGAAATAAAGAAGTTTGGCAGAAAAGAGAAGTTTTTATCTCGGCAGGTGCTGGGTGCTCAGGCCAGAAAGGTCCAAAAAGCACAGCCCTTCCCCAGAAATCATGCTTTTTATTAATCCCCAGAGTCCCGCCTTGTTAGCATAATGAGAGCAGTGGGCTTGTCATTCTGATTGGTTTTGGTGTGCCCCCCTATGCAGGGGGACGGGGTCTCCTGGTCAAGATGACCACCTGCTTTTGCACACAAAGCCCTGCCATGTGGTGGGACGGGGGGCTGTTTTAGCCATGTCTTTATCCACTTTCATAATTCCCCATTCCCGAACGCAAATTACCCCTGGCACCAGTTCCAGACAGGACCTGGTACCTCACAGCCCTTCACGGTACGCCGAAGTTAATGAGCCATTTGCTTGTAATAAAACCGTGTTTTTCTTTTGTTTCTCATCCACCCAACCCTGTGTCTTGCTTTCCATCCCTGCAGGGCCACTCGCACATCTCCTGCATGCCGGGCACCGTGCGCCGCTGGAATTACCCTCCGCCGCTGTGCATCGGTAGGACTCGTGCTCGCCCTGCCTGACATTTATAGCCCTTTCCTAAAGAATAAAAAAAATTACAAGTTAAAGGGCTGATTTAGAGAAATTCAGGTTTGTTCTGGAAGCAAGAGAGAGCGTGGGGAAAAACGCCTCATTTGTTGCCGGGGAAATTGCAACCAAGAAGTCCCCGGGGGCTGCCCAGAGTGCTTTATTTTGAATGTTTCAAATGTGGCTGTAGTAGAAAATGTGAAATACGAAATAATCTTCCTCAACACAGAATTGTTCAAAAGGGAAAGCCTAAAGTTTCTGTGTGCTGGAAGCAGGTTGGTTTTCACAGGCTGAGGGTTTTTTCCCATCTGGGCAGTCCCTTTCCAGCACGGAACAAGTGATCCCGAGGAGAGGAGGGACAGAGGTGAAGGGAACTTGCGGGAGCTTTGTGATTATTTTCGCTCTTTTGCTTTTAGCAGGTCTGGATGTTTAATATTCATGTTGCACATTTTGCAGCTCTGAGAGAGACATTTATGCATTTAATAGCTTTAGTTAACAGTTATTTCAGGCTCCTGCTGTTCTAGCTTACATCATTTTGCTTTAAAGTAATTATAAGAGCTAACAGTTCTTTTATCTGATGATCTGCAGGCCAGGCATAAATAGAGAGGCATTTACAGGAGAATGACTGAGCTAAAGGACCCACACCCGTGGGAGCTGCTCTGAAAGAAATCCGAAGCCCTTGGGCTCAGCTCTGGAGCTGGGTGATCCCAGCATGGAGGAGGATCCCAATATTCCCATCTGGCTGAGAAACTCCAGGTTTTCTTCTTTGAAGCGGCAGCAGCCACCCAGTTCAGCGTGGCTGGGCTGTGCCTCCGAGGCCCTGTCGGGGGCTTGAGTTGGGGTGTCTGTGCCAGCCAGGACCACGAGCAGGGCTACAAACACCCACCCTGTCTCTGTTCTTATCCCTCAGCTGCCTCACACTCCACTGGAAAAGGTCATCCAGCTCCCGAGGGGCATAAATCCCTCTGCAGCCAAGCGTGGGTCATCCCGAGTGACCCTCCTCCTTTCTGGGATGTCCCAGCACCCCGTGCTGACCATCCTGGGGCTCTTTGCCCTCGGCTTATCATACCCTGGCTGTGGTCGTGCCCCTGCTCAGAGCACAACCCTCTCCCCCAGCCAAGTGTGCTGATTTTCTCCTGGTCCACTTCCTCCAGATGCTCGACTTCTAAATAATTTAGAAGTAGTTCTATTAAAGAGCCATTAAGAGGGAAAAGAAAGAGAAATCTTCTGGGAGAAACCTTGTTAGTGGCAAATACACCCATAATGAGATATTGGACAAAGAGTCTGGATCTTGCTGTCAGAACGTGTTAGGAGAACATCCAGCTGGGTGGCTGATGGTGCTGTAACCAGGTGGAGGTCACCCAGCTAAGCAGGAGAAGATGCTCTCAGTGCTTAAATCTCATGTGATGCCTTTTGTAAACATATTTTGGGCTGTCATCTCAGGATCAAATCGTGGCAGGGAGTTCACTGCAGGCAGTGTGCAAACTGGATCTGTCAGTAATTGCCCAGAGGTTGGCGGGTGGAGCAGGTAACAAGAAAGAGAAGGAGCTGGAACCGGAGTCAAAATAGGCTCGCTCTGTTCCTTCACAGTAATTTTTGAGGTGGTTAAAAATGCAGGCAATGTGTGCTGATAAATGTGTGGGGCCAGAGCAGTGTCCGGCTCCCCTCCTGCTGCTCAGATCTCTCCCTGCCACAACTGCATCTCTGGGCACAGGTTTTTATCTCCAGAGGGCAGGAGACAGACACATGTCCTGGGAATGCCTGTGTGAGTTCCAGAGCAGGGTTTCCTTTTGCTCTTCTGTGGGGTGAATTTCTTTATTTCCCACACAGCTGGCCATGACCATCCTCCAGAGAGAGCCATGAGGGATCCTCACCATTAACCCATTTGGTTTTACAGCCCAGTGTGGAGGAACAGCAGAAGAGATGGAAGGAGTGCTCCTGAGCCCAGGCTTCCCAGGAAATTATCCAAGCAACCTGGACTGCACCTGGAGGATATTGCTGCCAGTGGGGTTTGGTGAGACAGCTGGCTTTGGGTTGTTGCTGTCACAGAAGAGGTGGTGGGGAGATCATGGAATGGGTTGGGAGGGACCCTCCACTATCCAGCCTGGCCTTGGACACTTCCAGGAATGGGGCGGCCACAGCTTCTCTGCCCAGCGTGTGCTGAGGCCTCTCTACCCTCCCAGGGGAGAATTCCTTCCTAATTTCGATGGAAACCTCCTCTCTGTCAGTGTGTGGCCACTCTGCCCCCAGCATGGCCAGTGTCCTGCCCTGGGTGGTGCTGGTGAAGGTGCTGCTGTGGGTGCCAAGGCTCAGGTGTACCTTTGGATGAGGACTGTTCCTTCCTGCTCTCCAGGTGCTCACATCCAATTCCTAAACTTCTCCACTGAGCCGAACCACGACTTCGTGGAGATCCGGAACGGGCCCTACGACACCAGCAACGTCATCGGGCGGTTCAGCGGCGCCGAAATTCCCGGCTCCCTCCTGTCCACATCCCACGAAACCACCGTGTACTTCCACAGCGACCACTCCCAGAACAAGCCAGGCTTCAAGCTGGAATATCAAGGTCAGGAGGGCGTGGATGGAGCAGCAGTGGGACAATCCTGTCCCCGGGGGGTGGAGGGAGGGTTGGCGGTCACGGCTGTTGAATGAATTTCATGAGGACTTAATCCAAATGAGTGGAAAGGTGTTCCGTGAAGGCCAAGCTTAATCCTGATAACCGGGATGTGTTCGCCCCGACACGCCTGCGGCACAGAACAAATGTTCCTGGAGCGCCCTGTGGCAGTGAGATGCCTTTGAATTAATTCCAGCCAGGTTCACTTAGATCTTGGCTCTGTCAACTGTCATGTGCAAGGAGAAGAGTCCTCAGAGTTCGCTTTGGAATGGTGTGGCTGCTTTTCAGTCTCAGCTGAACTCCTGAAGCGTCCTTAGCTCAGCCTGGCCCTGTGCTGAGGCAGCTGGTGGAGGACTGGGTAAATAATTAACGAGCCAAATAAAGTGACAGGGCTGGAAGAGACCTCCAAGCTTGGACACTTGGAGAGAAAGGAGAGGAATAAGTTATTCAAATAAAAAGGTGCCCTCAGTGCAGGTTTTGGGGGTGATGGGAGAATGGGGGTGCCTTCTTACCCAGCTGGAATCCTTGGGCAGATCCCCAGCTGTGAACGTGAACTTTTGGCCCTGCTTGACCCCCAGCTCTGCCTTGATAAGGGTCTTTAAAAGCCTTTGGATCTTCCCTGCCCACCTGTCCTTGGCATGCATAGGAGGGGGCAAAGGATGCCCAGGGCTGGTCATGTGTTTCACACTGAATTAGGGCTTTGCTGTGGGAGCCAAGTGGTCCAGCTATTCCCTGGGAGAGAGATCCAAGGAATGGGAAGGGTGGAGCCCGTGTGATGCAGCCAAGGACTGACGCAGGGCTGGCTCCCCAGGAGCAGCAGTAAAAGCCTCTGCTCAAGCTTAATTGGCCCCATTAATTTTGGCCTGGCTGTCTGGTTGGTGCAGCGTGTGGTTCCTGCGCTCCAGGAGGGGCCGTGCCCGGCAGGGCAGCTGGAGAAGCTCCTGGAAATTGCTATGCAAATGAGCTCCAGCAGGGATGGCCACTGATTGCTAATGCCAGGTGGAACGTGGTCACCAATTGACCCCCACACTTGTCGAGGGATGAGGCGGATTTGCCGATGAGAAGTGAAGCGTGGGGGGACTCTGGATAAAGACTGCACGTACTGGGGTGGTCCCTGTGGCCGAGGGTCCCCTCAGCAGGTGGGGGGGGGCGCTCATTAAGGTTTGCCTCCTTCAGTGAAGTAGTTGGGTGAGGAGGAAGGAGCTGAGTGTGCTGCTCCTGCTTCCATGAGAAAACACAGAACCACTGAGGTTGGAAAAGCTCTCCAAGGTCATGGAACCCACCCTGTCCCCCAGGCCAGAGCACTGAGTGCCACATCCAGTCCTTCCTTGGACACCTCCAGGCCTGGGCACTCCAAACCTCCCTGAGCAGCCCCTTTCCAATGCCTGACCACCCTTTCCAGGCAGAAATTCCTCCTGATGCCCCACCTGCCCCTCCTCTGGCACAGCCTGATGCTGTGTCCTCTCCTCCTGTCTCTTTTCCCTGGGAAGTGAAGCCTGAAACGTTTCCCCTTGGATTTTCCCAGCCTACGAGCTGCAGGAGTGCCCTGACCCGGAGCCCTTTGCCAACGGGGTGGTGCGAGGGGCCGGCTACAACGTTGGCCAGTCCATCTCCTTCGAGTGCCTCCCTGGCTACCACCTCATCGGCCACCCCGTCCTGACGTGCCAGCACGGCACCAACAGGAACTGGGACCACCCCCTGCCCAGGTGTGAAGGTATGGCTTGGGGGGCACCTGTTCCTGGGCACAGGGAAGGCTTCAGCCCCGTGCTGGCCTCCCCGGAATCCTTGGGTTGGAATTGTGCCTCTGGAAAGCAAAGCATGCACTGGGAATAAAACCTCACCCCCTGAGGGGTTGGAGCGTGTTCTCCATGAGTTGGTGCTCAGCCTGTTTCAGCACAGAGCGAATATTTGGGGCAGTTCAGAAGCAAGGAGCAGCTTCTGGGGGGTGTTTGAGTGTCCTGGTGTGGGTGAGGACTCTCTCCAGCTCTCCCCTCACTGCTGGAGCTGCATTTCACAGTGACACAGTCCAGGCTCTCTTTTGGTTTGGAGCTGCAATTGATTCAGCCCTGGGAAATCAGCTCACTCCTGCTAAAAGACCCCCACAGCTCTCGGGGACCCTCAGGGTGGGAAGATTCTGTCCCTGCCTGGTCTCCTTGGTGTGGCATCTCCAAAATGATCCACATGGGGGATCTTCAGGAACTTTCCGTGACCTCCTGTCTGAAGCCCAGTGCGGCAGGAGGACTCTGCAGGCTGAAGGAGTGGAGATCCACATTCCAGGCATGGAAACTCAAATGTCCAAATTCTCTTTTCCAGCCCCAGCATGGCTGTCTCAGCCTTTCCCCGCTCGGGCCAATGGCCCAGGTCTGTGTGATTTCCTTCAGAAGCTTTTCAGATGAACCTTTAAGAAGTTCAGTTCTGCTTTTTGAAGATTTCCCACCACCTTTCCCAGGAGCACTGACCTTTCTCCCAGCCTCTCACAGCCCTTGCTCTGCAGGAAGTGGGGGGAGAGAGAGAGGAGGGGGTGATATTTTCCCTCTTTTAAGTCCTTGAACCCCAGAGAACACAAAGCAGAAAGAACCAAATCCTCAGCTGCTCTTTCCCTGAGCCCACGGTGTGCCAGGGGGAGCCTGCCCTGTGCCCAGAGGGTGCTGGGAGCAGGGCTGTGCCCTCACCTGCCTCAGACACCAGCTCTGCCAGCTGCAGCCATCCCTGCTGTTGTGTTTTTAAGTAGTTTTCTGGCTCTGCAGCACTTTGAGAGCAGAGAGGTGAGGGACTTTTGGGCCCATTTGCTGCTGGTCTCCCAGCACATCTGCTGGGCTGGTCCTGCTGCTGAAGGCAATGCAGAACTTGCATTTTCTTGCTTTTTCCCTAAATGGTCCATTTTTGCAGAGCAGCAGGCAGGAAGGACGTGCTGCCTTAGGCAAAGCACCTCACCTTTCCCTGGCAGGTCAGTGCTGAAAGCTCTTTTAATTAAAAGAGAAGCTGTAATTGTGCAACAAAGGCACAGAGGCCGAGGTTTGCAGCCCCGCTCCAGGGAATTTCTGCAGGGATCAGCGGCCTTCCTGCTGCTCTGCAGGGCAAAAGGAACTCAGCTCCTCAGCTTTGCTGGGTGTTTGTTTCACCAAAGGAGCGTGAGGAGTTATATAAATACACGTGCCCTTCCCAGCTTGGCACAGCACGGGGGGAGCAGAGCCAGGCAGGGAGTCTGTGGAGCTTGGCCCTCACCTGGCACAGCAAGAGCAGAGGGGCAGAGCTGTGGGGAGCTGCCCCTGCCCGCACAGGAGGGGCTGGGTTGCTGTGTGAGAGGCCCTGAGCCTGCATTAATAACTTGTGTGGGGAGGGAGAAGCGTGGGATCCTTAGGGCTGGGAAAAGACCTTCGAGAGCATCGAGTCCAACCATCAGCCCAGCACCACATTCACCACTAAACCGTGTCCTCAGGTGCCACCCCCACGGGTTTTCTGGCCACTTCCCAGGGTGGTGACTCCACCAGTGCCAGGACTGTGTTACTACAGCTCCTTGGCATGGGCAGGTGGCACTGACCTGTGCCAGCGCCTGCAGCTGTTGCAGGTGGGCAGCAACACCTTGCAGATGTTGTGTCAGCGTTTCCATCTCCATTTCCACGCCAGGGAAGTCCAGGGGGCTGGTGCTTGTACGGGAGGCACCCAGACCTGGGAGACCCTGCAGCATCTCTGCAGCAGGGGCTCATCCTTCTGGCCCCCTTTTACCCTGCCCAGGCTGTCTGTAATTGCCTCTACTTTAGCCTGCAAGTTGCTTTGGAGCTGGAAGACCCCTCGTGCAGAGCAGAGCTGTCCTGGTGATTAATGGCTTGGCTGCTGCTGCCACACAGCTCCTCATTTCCCCCCTGCTGCAGGAACAAGGGCTTGGATTTGCCCACTGGAGCGATCCCAGCAGGAGCTCTGTTTTCCGTGCGTGGGTGCAGACAGCTGGTGGAACCCAGGGGCTCTTAGCAGGGCATGAGAGAGAGTTTATTTGCACACCTGGCTGTCACATCTGGCCAAAATGCCCCGGCAGTCTCCTTTCGGCTCTGAAGCACGTCATAAATTCATTGTAATGGGATTAAGTTGAAAATGTGAGATGTGGTTGTGACAGGTGGAGATTATTTGAGGCAAGGTAGGCCGAAATCTGGATCCAGAACTGACATCTTGTTATAAAATAAAAATGCAAGAGAAATGGGAAATAGAGGATCTGTAAGGGTTGTGTCTGGGGGGTTATTTTGCCACCCTGTTAGTGTTTCTCTCTGTTTTCCTGCAGTGCCTTGTGGGGGGAATGTCACCACCCAGAACGGGACAGTTTACTCTCCTGGGTTCCCCAACCAGTACCCCAATTCCCAGGACTGCACTTGGCTTCTCACGGTGCCCGTGGGATACGGAATCCACCTCAACTTCACCCTCCTGCAGACAGAGCCCTACAACGACTTCATCACTGTGTGGTGGGTACAGCTGAGCCCTGGGCTCTCCTGGAGCTGCTCCAGGTTGGAAAGGTGCTCTTGGCCTTTAAATGGGGGGGAACTGGGATCTCTCCTGGAAATGGGCTCAGCTCTGCTGCAGTTACACAAGTGACACTGGTGTCTTCACCCTGGGAGCTCTACAGGCTGGGAGTTTCCCTTCCTGTTTGGAGAAGGGAGGAGAAATTATTATTTTTGCATTATTTCTTTCAATATAAATAAATAGAAATATGATTTCTGCATAATGATGCATATTATCAGCTTCAGGCAGCACAGGGAGCACACGTAGCTTGTGTCCAAATTCCTGAGCTTGTAGCACTCAATAATTGACGTTCAGAATATGCCTGTGCAAACAGGGAGGGACGTTCCTTCGGTAAAGGGATCCTGATTCTTCAAGTTCTGAGGTTGAAAGTGAAGTTTATGTTGGTCATTGTTCACTGGGTGAGCACTGTGAGCCAGAAGAGATGAGTCTGGTTCTCCTGGAGCAGGGAGGGGGACTCGAGTCCAGGTCAGCTGCTCAGGGACCTGTTGGGAAGGAAATACAGGTCTGGGAAAGGGAAGACAAGGAAGGAAAAGCACAGGGGAGTGTCTGTGCGTGCAGTGGAGGAGGAGGAAGGGTGTTTTCTGAGGTTAAAGACATGCAATAATGCTCTTCTCTTGTGTTTCTGCCATCAGGGATGGGCCCCAGCAAACAGCCCCCCAACTCGGGGTGTTCACTGGCAACTCTGCCAAGAAATCAGCCCAAAGCTCTTCCAACCAGGTCCTGCTGAAATTCCACAGCGACGCAGCCAACGGAGGCATCTTTGCCATTTATTTCTATGGTCTGTATCTCTACAGCTGCCCATGGGATTTGGGGGGAGCATGGATCTGTTGGGAGGCAGGGAGAGCTCTGGGAAAGATGGGGAAAAACAACACCTCGCCCTGAAATCTTCCACAAAGGCCCAGTTTTACAGGCTCGAGGTTGAAGGTTTCTTGGCACGTGGTCGCAGCGTGTGCAGGCGTGGAAACGCTCCTTGTGGAGAGAGGGAATTTTCCGTGGTGTGGCTGTGGGTGCCCTCCCTCCCCAGCTGAGCATCTGCTGCTCTCCCTCTGCTCTTCCAGCCTACCAGCTGTCCCGGTGCCAACCTCCCACCATGGTGCCCAACGCCGAGATCATCACTGAGAACGAGGAGTTCAACATAGGTAAGCTCTCCTCGCCCTCTCATCCCTCCTTTTCCCCCCCCCTCTCCAGCTGCTGGGAATGCCCGTGGGAGCGCAGAGGTGTATCGGAGCCTCCAGGAGGCCTCTTCCCATCAGCTCAACACCAGCACTGACAAAGTGCTCCCGTTGTCCCGAGGCTTTTCCTCCCTGATGGCACAGAAGTGCTTTGGCTTTTGTGGGGAGTGTTTGGAAACGCTCAGGAATCCCTGGCACAGTTTTCAGGTGTTTCACGCAAAGCTTTGTGGCCTTTATTCCGCAGTTTTGCGAACCTCTCAGCCACATCCACAGTGCTCTTCGGATTTCCTGCTGTTGCTCCTGGTTCCAGCCACGCTTTAAGTGTCTGCAGCCACTGAAGTGGCCGAGATTTTGCTTAAAGCAGCTTTTCTTACTGTGTGCTCTCTTTGAGGGGAGTGTCCCCCTGACATAGCTTCACAAAGGACAGTCCCAGTGTCATGACAGCAGTGTGACCTCAGCATGCCTTTCTGTGCCTTTTATTTCTGCATTTACACCCTTTAGTTCTGCATTTACACCTTTTGTTTCTCCGTGTTCATGCCAGAGCTCAGTGGCAGAGGTCTCTGAAGCCCAGGGTTCCCTCACCCCGGGGCACAGTCCAACTTTAATGAATTCAATAATCTTTCTCTTGGGTAAAACTGGTTTTTGGCCCTGTCTGCAGGTGACATAGTGAGGTACAGGTGCCTTCCTGGCTTTACCCTGATTGGAAATGAAATCCTGACCTGCAAACTTGGCACTCACCTCCAGTTTGAAGGACCTCCTCCCACGTGTGAAGGTAAAGCTGGGGGTGCCAGTGTGGTGGTTCCACAGGTTGTTCCAGCCTTTGTGAGAGTGTTTGGGAGCGCTCAGGAATCCTTGGCACAGAGGGAGTTTCCAGGTGTTTTGCTCAGTGTCCTGGTTATTCCCACGGCGCTCACAGGGGGAGGTTTTCTTGCACATTGTGCATTTTTGGGGTGAATTCTCACACCCCCAAACCCAGCCATCAGGACCTGGTGGGGAGGGAGGTGAGAGCCCTGTGTGCAGGGCAGGGCTGTTGTGCCACCGTGCCTGGCTGTGCCAGGGCTGAGCGCCTCGGCTGGGCTCACAGGGCACCACGGGGAGAGACTGACTGGGGGATTTATTGCAGCACCTCTGATAAACAGTGGGGAAAGTTCACGGAATCACAGAACACCCTGAGCAGGAAGGACCCCCAGGGAACATCCTGGCCCTGCACAGACACCCCAACCATCCCACCCTGTCCTTGTCCCCTTGTCCAAACCCTCCTGAAGCTCTGGCTGTGCCCACTGCCCTGGGGAGCCTGTTCAGTGCCCAGCCAGTTCCAAATCCTCCACCCTTTGCTGGCTCCAGGGATTTTCCGGGATCTCCGCACCCTCTGGGGGTGGTTGCCTCGTGCCCAGATGTCCTTACCCTGGTGAGGGGAGTGTGCTGGGCCACCAGGCTGCCAGTGGCCGTCCTCACCCTGGCAAGGGGAGGGATGCCAGGCTGCCAGACAGTCCTGCAGGAGCCGCTCCTCTCTCAGTGCCACGGAATTGTACGACACGGGAGAGAAATGAAAGGCCCAGCTGGCTGTGCACCTTGCTGCTGCTCAGGAGGGATGCCAGAGATGCTTCCATGCTCCCATGTTCCTGATTTATCCTCCGGATTCCTGCTGGGGCTTTTGTTCGCTCCAGCTGCGATTGCTTCATCTCCTTCGTTCCCTCCTGTCTGAGCATTTTTACCATATAATGGGATATTTTTCTGTGGCTTTATTCTCTCTGAAATAGCAGGAACTGAAGGAGAGAAAGGGAGGTCATTCAATTATTTACTGATGGTTGTTAGCCTGGGGCTAAAGGGACTGCTTAAATTACATCTGGCCACCAATTTATAGAGGTCAAAAAATCACTGATGGGATTAAGGATTTGGAAAGAATGTGCTGTTCTTTCTGGGTAGTTCTGGCACTTTTCTGTTCATACAAGTCCAGTGTTTGCACTGGGGTTTAGTGGCAATTATGGATAAATAAAGATCCCTTTCTTTATGCTTTCTGCTCCCTGGGTGTGTTTGCCCCCCCTCTTCTGGGGTATTTTTGTTGACCTTTCTCTGTCATGTTTTCAGCTGGGTTTTCTGTTTCCAGAAGCTGAACGGGGTGCAGTGATTAGAGGAAGGAGTTGGAGTTCTTATGTCCCAGTTAACAACTCCGTGGGTGCCCTGGGATAAACCCTGTAGTCCCACACTCTGTTCTAACCCAGGAAACAGTTTCCAGGGATTCCTGGGGAGCCTTTTGTCCCTCAAGGATGGCTGCTTGGTTGTGGTGCTGCTCGTTTTGAAATCACGCTGAGGTGGATGAAAAGCTTCCTTTGCCATTGTTGCTTTTTGCCCCTTTCTTCAAGTGTGACAGTTGTGGGGATTTGCGGAATCAGACCATGGGGATTCTCCAGGAGCCCCAGGGATCAAGGTGCGCAGAGCTTGTGCTCCACCTTGATGTAGCTCATCGAGACAGACCTTGTTGGCCGCAGCACCCTGGGCTTTCATCCCTCCTCTGACCCCCAGGGAAGCTCACTCGGTGTTGTCTCCTCCGCGTTCCCTGCAGTGCACTGCCCCATGAACCAGGTGATGACAGACTCCACGGGTGTGATCCTCAGCCAGAGCTTCCTGGGAAGTTACCCCCACTTCCAGACCTGCTCCTGGGTGGTGAAGGTTGAGCCTGGGTACAACATCTCCCTCACCATCGAGTACTTCCTCAGCGAGAAGCAGTACGATGAGTTTGAGATCTTTGACGGTAAGAGATGCTCCACTTTGACTTCGGAGGGTGGAACTGGGTGGTCTTTAAGGTCCCTTCCAGCCCAATCCATGCTGTGAGTCTGGAGTTCCATGACTTGCTTGGCAGCTGAGGGGAAAGGAAAGGAATGGCAGAGGTTTTGGGTTGTTATCCCTGTTCCCAGAGCGCTCCAGGGTCAGCATTCCCACCACACCACCTGGAACCTTCTGCGGAACCTGGAGCTCCTCCTAAGACTCGTTGATTCTCTGCACAAGGAAATGTCAATGGTTTGAGTTTTGGATGGAGCTAAAGTGCTTTTCAAAGGGGCAGGAATTAGGGAGCTCCTGGGAGAAATGGTAGCAGAGGTTGCTGCAAGGGGGATGAGCTGGGAAGGTGGGAATTCTCATCCCTAACTCCAGGCAGACCCCGTTCTTTAGGCCCATGAGTTCCCAGGGTTGGAGAGGGAATCTGTGGGTATTCAGCTCTGTAACCAGTGCACAAATGCTGTGCTGGTGCTCCTGGAGTCTCCCATGGGACCTGAGCCCGAGGCATCTCGCCTGGAGCAAATCCCAGCCTTTCTGGTGCTGAGAGGGCTTCCTTTGCCGTTGGATTCCCAGGAGCCATTCCCAGCACTGCCACTCGTGTTCCCGGGATGGCAGCGAGAGCTCTGCAGAGTCACCCCGAGTGACTCCGGGCCAGGCCTGACTTTTCCCTCTTCCCCCCTTCCTTCCAGGTCCCTCTGGGCACAGCCCCCTGCTCCTGTCTCTGAGTGGGAACTACTCAGCCCCCCTGACCGTGACCAGCAGCGGGAACAACGTCTTCCTCCGCTGGTCCTCGGATCACGCCTACAACAGGAAAGGCTTCAAAATCCGCTACTCTGGTGAGCTCCCCGCAGGGGGGTGAGGTGTCTTCTCCTCAGCCAAGGAGCCTCCATGAAATCCCTGCACAGGGACACAGACCATCCATGAGGGAAGAAGCTGCCAAAGCTGGGCTCGTTTGGAGCTGGGGAGGGTGGGAAGGGCAGGTTCTGTCCAGGAGAAACCTGGAAGCTTTGGTTGGTTTCTCAACCCCTCTGAGGAATCAGAACCAGGATGTGTAGAGTCATGGGTTCCAGGGAGGGTTTGGATTGGACATGGGGAAAGGTTTCTTGATGAGGAGGTGGTCAGGCATTGGAACAGGCTGTCCAGGGATGTGGTGGAATCACAGCCCTTGGAAGTGTTCAAAAAACATGTCCAGGTGATGCCTTAGGGACATGGGGTAGTGGTGGGTGAGTGGTTGGACTTGTTGCTCTTTGAGGTCATCTCCAGCTTTAATGATCCCATGGTTCTATAGATGAAATGGCTCTGGATCTGGATGAAGGAACCCCATCCCAAAAATTGCTGTGTTCCTAAATTACCCTATCCTTGCAGGTGTTGGAAGAGGAACATCACAAAACATGAGAACTCGGGGCAGGAGGCACAACCTCCTTGTGGCTGATGGTGTCACAGATGTTTCTGTGGTGTTCCTGCTCAGGGGTTGTTCTGCTGCAGCTCCTGGGGCAGGCCCGGGGAGTTGGGAATGCTCACTCAGCAGTGAATATTTGCTGAGAATTCCCAAAAATGAGTTACTGTGTCTCAGAACTTGGCAAATCTTAATTAATGGAAGTTATAAAAAGTGGCTTGAGAACTTGCCAGGATGTCATAAATAAATAATGGCTTTACTCAGTAAATGAATTAAGTAATATTTAATTAGCAGGAATTAGTCTTCATTTCTGGAGCCGAGCGAAACTTGGACCGGAGCCCTTCGCTCTTCCCCCTTTGACTTTGGATTTATCCGTCACAGATCCGATGCAGCCTTAGGTTGTGGTGTGATTCCTGAGCATGGGGATGGCCTCGTGCCGCCCGCCCAGGGGCTGATTCCTTCTCCCCTTCCCTCCTGCAGCTCCCTACTGCAGCCTGCCCCAGCCCCCGGCCCACGGCATGATCCTCAGCCACAGCGGGCTCGGCCCCGGCAGCTCCGTGCGCTTCGGCTGCGACGCCGGCTACCGCCTGGCCGGGCACAGCACCGCCACCTGCACCCAGCACCCCCAGGGCTACTTCCACTGGAGGGAGGCCACCCCTCTGTGCCAAGGTGAGAGCGCTCCTGGGTCGCTGCAAAGATCCGGGGGTCACGGGAGGGAACGGGGGGAAAAGGTGGGAAAATTGCAAAAATAATGGAGTTTCTCTCATTCCCTGCGGAGCTCGGAGGTGGAGGTGGGTGCCGAGGGGTGCTCCTCGTGCCCAGGTCCTTGGGAATAGATGGGCAAGGAGGGAAGGGGGGTGGCTGTTTGGGAGTGTTCAGAGTGGGTGATGAAATAAACATCTGCGTGAAGGAGAGCTGTTTGAATGCTCAGCAACAACACAGCCAGGCCTCGGCTGAGAATGGGAGAAGCCAATGCTTGGGAGAACATGAAAAGGCTTGGGAGAACATGAAAAGGCTTGGGAGAACGTGAGAAGGCTTGGGAGAACCTGAGAAGGCTTGGAAGAATCACCAAAGGCTGCCAGGAGCATGGGTCCTGCTCTGTTCTAGTGGCTGGAATTTCCTGCAGGGATTCTGGAAGTGCCCTCTGAGTGTGTCAGCAGGGGATGAGAAATTTCCAAGGATTCATATATGATTTAGACACGTGGTTGTGCTTTCCACGTTTCCTCCTAATTAACCATAATCTCTGTCACACCCAGCATGGAGCACATTCCAGGCAGGGGAGGGAGTGGGGACAGGGCTGTTGCTGCTCTTCTGTCCCCTCCCCTCTGTTCATTTTCTGCTTGCACCTTTTTCTCCACCTGCCCATCATCCCAGTTCCTTTGTGTTGCTGAAATGCCCATCTTTATTCTGATGAAGCCTTTCAGTGTCTTTGAACACTCATCCCTGATCCAAGGGGACCAAGCACGGGGGATTAATATTGCATTGACTTCCCTGGAAACCAGCCAGGGAACAGGCAGCACCAGGCACCATCTCACTGCAGTGTCTGCACTGCTGTCCAGGCCAAGCTGTAAGGAAAAGTGGGATTGTTTAGTGTGGGAGGTAGCGGGAAACCCTGCAAAAATCCTTTCTGTGCTCCTGAATCACTCGGGCTCTTTGGGAATTGCACAGGTTGCAAGTCCCCCTGCAGGTGGGTGCTTATTTCCCTTTGGAGCTCGTTTAAACGGGAGTGGAAAGCAGTAAATCAGGAGATTTACCCCATCCCCTTGGCAAGGGGCAGCTGGCAAGCTGGGCACAAGCTCAGGTAGGGATTTAGCCTCCCTGAAAACAGGATGGGGTGAAGCCAAGTGCTGGAATGAGCAGATGAACAGCACAGCGAGGGCTGTCATGGCAACTGTGCCTCCCGAATCCGTAGCCTGGAGCAAGGGATCCCTCTGATTTACTGCCTCTTTTATTAAGGAAAATCATGTAGGCCACAACAGGTACAAGTGTTGCTCAGCCTTCACTGCCCTGGAGTGCTGCAGTGCCACCTGAGCCTCCAAAAGCTGGATTTGCTTCCAAGAGGTGTGGTGGTGTGTGGGGACTGGATTTGAAACAGGCAGGAGGGGAGGAGATCCAGGCAGGATGCGTAGGGATGTTGGGAGAGGATGTGCTTGGATGGGGTGACGCTGAGAGCCACGATTCAAAGGAGAAACACGTCCCTGAGCAGCATTTGCAGGTCACCAGGGAGGGACTCCGAGCCAGGCCATCTGTGGCTTTGTCAGTACCTGGCCTGGAAATGTTGGGAAGCTCCTGTGGAGCTGCTGAGCCTCCCCAGGTGAGCCCCATGGGAAGGGATTTCCCGTGGGAGCTGCAGGAAAAGCACTAACCCCATCCTGCACCATCGTGGTTCAGCTGGAGGTGTGACCTGTTGGGAGCCTGATGGGCACAATCCATGGGGCAGAGAAGGAGTTTGGGGGGCCAATTCACAGCGTTTCAGAGAAGCTCCTGATTCATTGTCCCCTTTTGGAGGGGTATGTGTCCCCACTGACCATGAAAAGAGCAGCTTGGTCAGCATCTTGATGCTGGATGTCCCTCTGGAAGAGCCTGTCTTCCCTCCAGCAAGGAGAACTTGCTGGTCACATCAGATCCTGAGGTTGGAAGAGTCCCTTGGGGCAAGCCCTCTTCTGTTTTCTCCTATTTCTCTCAGGAATCTTAACCTTGGCCCATGACTTTCCAGTGCCTTGGGGTGGGTGCAGGATGCAGGAGATGGGTGAGCAGCAGTGAGGCAGAGCTGGAGGAGAATTCATGGAGGAGCAGCTCCTCCCCCCAGGCCTGGAGCAGCCCCGGGGCCAGGGCTGGCTCCACTTTTACTTCAGCTACATCAAATCCAGCATCCTTTATCCCCCCACATTACTCTCTCTAAGCCAGCTGGCAATCTCTGCTGTTGGGCTGTGCTCAAAGTCTCTCCTTTCAGGTGGCCAGGACCTCATGGCAGAGCTTTGGGAACTCCGTGCCCAGCCCGGCATAAATCGCTGCCCCAGCGAGCCGTGTCGGGAGGAGCAGAACTGGGGTGCCCCTAAAAACACAAATACCATTTCCCAAAGCTCCTCTCTGCCACCTCCCAGTCCTCTCCCCCATCCCCATCCCCTCTGGACTGTCTTTACTCCATCCTTGCTGACCTTTCTGGAGGCACTTTCAGGGAACCATCTCGCCTTGGCACAAAGGGGACAACACTCCATGATCTAACGGGCCTTTTCTGTCTCTGCTGCCTCTTTTTAAGCAGCTTTGCTTTTGGAATCCCAGCTGCAGATTTGCTTTCCCAGCCTCTGTCCCTTCTCCCAGCACAGTTTCTGTACCTTTGAGCCCCCAGAACTGCTCCTTCTCCTTTGTCCCTGGACTGTGCTCGCCGTGGGTCTCTCCCAGCCAAATACTGGTTTGATTTCCCCTGGATCAACCTCTGCCATCCCTGGTTTTGGTGGATTGCAGTTTGAGCCTCAGAAATGCTCTCTGGAGTAGATGGCAGGTTTATTGCCACCCCAAAAAATCAAATGTCTCTACTTCATGTAGGGCTCTGTAAACAAAAGCTTGTTAATGTTTTCATGCTGACAGGGAGTAGGCTTAGCTTGGATATTGGGAAGGAATTCCTCCCTGTGAGGGTGGGCAGGCCCTGGCACAGGTTGCCCAGAGAAGCTGTGGCTGCCCCATCCCTGGGAGTGTCCAAGGCCAGGTTGGAGCACTCTGGGCTAGTGGAAGGTGTCCCTGCCCACGTCAGAGGGTGGAAATAGATGGTCTTTAAGGTCCTTTCCAGCCCAAACCATTCTGGGATTCTATGAAATGAAGGCAAGAGGGAGCTCAGCCTCTCTGACCTGGGCTCCCTTCCCTCCCTGTGCCTCAGTTTCCTGGGGGCAAATAGAGGGGATGAGTCTGGGAAAGCCCCAGGCTGCAGAAGAGAATGGAAGGGAGAGAGGAGAAGGCTTTGCTGGGGGTGGTGACATGGGAAGGGCTCAGCTTCCCCCCAGGCTCCGTGGCAGCAGAAAGGAATAACAGAACTGCCAGGTGGAAGGGAAAAAGTTGGACTTCCCAGGTCCCCTCTTTTCCCTGGGAATGAAATTGGTATTCAGCGTGGCTGCTTGTCTAGACACCCAGCCTTGGAGAGAGCTTTGCCGTGACATCCGTGTGATTATCAGTCCAGCCAGGGATGTGCCTGATCCTGCTAATACGAGCCTGTGGAATTGCTCGCCCCTGTTGGCAACAGCAGCACCTTCCAGGTGCTGGGGGAATCCTGCTCCAGCATCCCAGGAGGGGCAGGAGTGGGATAGAAGCTTCCTGGACCACGCATGGTGGGAAGCTCCAGGGCTGTGCTGGTGCTGGACGCGCTCGGTTTGGTGTGTCTTTTTCAGCGCCCAAGTGGGGTCTGTGTCACCACAGCGTGGCTTTTCTAAGGTTGCTGCTTTCCCAGCCCTATTTTTGGTGCACAGGGAGTAACAGGAAGGTGGATGTGTTGGAGTGTCAGCTCGGGAGATGCAGGCTTAGCCTCCAGCTTGGGCATGAGCTGAGTGGGAGCAGCTCGAGCTGCTCCAGGAGGGAATGGATGTCATTCCAAGTGGCAGGGCTTGGCTTTGGTGTTGGCTGTGCTTTGTGGCAGGTCCTGCTCCTCTCAGAGCTCCCCCCCCCCCCCCCCTGGCGGGGGGGGTCCCAATGGTGCCAGCTGCTCTTCCCCTTGTGCAGACGGGTGGGCTGAGCATCTCCAGCCCCAGAGAGATGGGCATCCCCAGAGCCAAGGCTTGGAGAGGGCTGGGGACCCGCGGGGTGGCTTTGGAGGCAGCTCTGGGTTTGGTTTCCCAGTTCTTTGGAATGCTGAGAGAGGAAAGCAGGTCTGTGTGATGGGCTGGCATTCCCAGGGGCGGGGAGGAGGGTGACAGGGCTGCTCATGTTTTGCTGCATAAAGACCATGGTTGTTCTCTGTCTGTCTCTGTGTGACCTGCCTGTCCCCTCCATGCCCTGTTTGGGGCTCCCCTGGCTGCAGAGCCGAGGATTTCAGCAGGAAGGCTGCAGAGCCTCCTCTCTGCCATCTCCAGCAGCCGTTTGGCTCTGTGCCTGTTTATCCATTTTCCCCCTGAATTCCCCCCCTTTACCTCCTCAGCCATAACGCTAAATTTAGCCTTCCTTCTGCCACAACATAATTACACAATTTGCTGCCTTATGCAATCCAGAAGTGCTCTTGGAGAGGGGTTTGGGGCTGTTGCTGCTGTGGGATGTAAATACAAAGCATTATTGCTATCGAATCCTTTATCTCTGTGTGAAAACTTTGGAGTGCTGTGTTGATGCATTTTGTGTTACAGATATTATGGAGAGTACAGCCAGAGTGTCTTCCAGGAGAAATTGGAATTCAGTGCTGGCTTTACTGTAACCACACTGATAGGGTTGAAAATGGGATCCTCTGTGGAAGTGGCCATTCCCTGCAGCTTCTGAGCTTCAGCAGGGGCTGGAGTTGTTGTGAGAGCTCAGGAAGTGTTTGGATGATCCCCTCAGGCACATGGTGTGACTCTTGGGGATGTTCCTGTGGGTGCACTCCATGATCTTTGTGGGTTCCTTCCAGCTCAGCATATCCTGTGACTTTGTGAACCGGAAAGTTTGGGGGCTGTGCTTTCAGCTCACCACAAATCCCTGATAAACCAGAAGCTGACGGATCTCTCGGCTGTGCTTTTTTTCCCCAGCTCTGTCCTGTGGAGTTCCCAGAGCCCCGAGGAACGGCGTTGTCTTTGGCAAGGAGTACACAGTGGGCACAAAGGCCGTGTACCACTGCAACCAGGGCTTCCAGCTGCAGGCAGGGTCGGAGCCCAGCACGGAGTGCCTGCAGTCGGGGCAGTGGAGCAACGGGAACCAGCCCCCCCAGTGCGTGGGTGAGTGCGGGGCCAGCACGGGCCCCCCGGGGATTCGGGGGGTCCACCCAGCAGTGTGTCCCACCTATGGCATGGACGGCTCTGCCTCGAGGGTGTGGGGGGGAGGACCCCGTGTTTCTGACCCTCAGTCCCCGGGTTAATGTCCCCTCCGGTGGTGCCCCTGGTTTCAGCAGAGGGGCCAGTGCTGGCTGCTCCTTGGAAATGCACCGGGATGTGCAGAGCTGGGAGGGACCCACAAGGAGCACCCAGTCCAACCCTCAGCCCTGCACGGGCCCAGCCCCAACAATCCCACCCTGTGCCCCAGAGCATCATCCAAACCCTCCTGCAGCTCTGGCAGCCTCGGGGCCGTGCCCA
>JAWWEU010000062.1:3998574-4018189 GCA_035583155.1 Acropternis orthonyx
CACCACCCTCTGGGGGAAGAGCCTTTGCCTGAGATCCAACCTGAGCCTGCCCTGACACAACTCCAGCCATTCCCTGGCTGCTGTCCCTGCTCCCCACAGAGCAGAGCTCAGTGCCTGCCCCTCCTGCAATGAGCTCTCCCCTCAGTCTCCTCCACTCCAGCTGGACACCCCAAGTGCCCTCATTGTCCTCACATGCTTCCCCTCCCTCCACGCCCTTCCCCACCCTTTTTACCCTCCTCTGGACACTCCCCAGCGATCCAACACCCCTTAACACCTTGCCCTGGCCTGTTTCTCCCCCCTGGCTCTGCACCCTCCGTGTCCAGCCGTGACGTGCCCCGACGTCGGCAGCCTGGCGGTGGAGCACGGCCGCTGGCGCCTCACCTACGAGATCCAGTACCACTACAACGCCCAGCTCATGCTCATCTGCGACCCCGGCTACTACTACACGGGCCAGCGGGTCATCAGGTGCCAGGCCAACGGCAAGTGGAGCATAGGAGAGCCCATGCCCACCTGTAAAAGTAAGAGCAGGGGCACTGGGGAGCCGTGCCAGGGCTGGGTGGCATCACCAGAGGCTTGCTGTGGGGGGCTGTTTTCCTCCTGGCAGCACCTGGAGGTGGATGCAGCAGAGCTCTGTTAGGAGGGGGTTTGGATGCAGGGAGAGGTCACCTCTTGATGTGATTCTTTGTTAAATCTAAGCTGTTCTGGGAGAGCTCAAGCACTCCAGCTCGTCTCTGCCTGTCTGGTCCCAGCAGCTTTGCTGTCACCAGTGCTCTGAAGCTTGCTTTTAAAGGAGGCAAAACCAAAAATTCCTAGTGTAAAACCTCCCCTCTTGCTGCCAAGTTGGCAAGGGGAGCCGTGTCACCTGGAAATCAAACCCACTCTGGGCCAACAAGCAGCTCTCAGTTGTTTTGACACGACTGCTGTGCTTTGGATCTTCCCTTTTGTCAAAGGTGGAGGTTTTTTCCCTCTTTAAGTGCAGGCAGAGACAGAAAAATCTCTCCTTGCCTCCTGCCTCCCTTTGTTTGTGGAGCTGCCACTGCCGGCGTGGGTGACAGATGTACCTTTTCCCCTGCCAGCTCCTCCGCCAGATCCGGGAGCAGGAGCCTGACCTCGTTTTATTCCCTCAGCCTTATTGCCACCTAAATTCCAGTGACAGGAGCTTGGCAGTGCCCCGAGGTCAGAAGCACCCAGCGGGAGGCTCTTGGCTTCTCGCTGAGAGCAGAAGCGCCAGAGGGTTTGCAGATCTTTGAGGCAGAGAAAATAAAGATTAAAAGGAGGAGCTGGAGTTTGTGGCTGAAGGGGCTCCACCAGGGCGTCCTCTGTGGGTCTCATCCTCAGGTGTCAGCTCTGTCCTGGAGGTCACAGTGTGGGGAAAAGGCCGGGTGTCACTTTTAATTGGGAATTTTCTGCTGTTTCCAGGCAGGGCTGGATGGGGCTTGGAGCACCTTGGGCTAGTGGGAGGTGTCCCTGCCCGTGGCAGGGAGTGGGACTGGATGGGCTTTAAGGTCCCTTCCAGCCCAAACCATTCTGGAATTGTATGATCTTGTGGGTTTTCTAGAAGTCAATCTTCCCCCTGCACGTAACAGTGGGTTAAAGCTGGAGATATTCCTGTGTGGAAAACTCCTTTGGTTTCTTCCTGGCCTGCCTTTAGTACTTCCCTTGTGTGCATCATGAACATAAATATTGATGACACTTCTATTTGTCATCTCGTCCTCCACGGCTCTGGGTTGTTATTGTTCATGTAACTATTTATTAATCTTCCCCGCTCCTTCCTTACTCCAACAATAACTCGTGGTGGTGCGAGTTTCTTCAAAGCCCCTCGCTCCCCGGCTGGGTTTGCTCATGGAGCTTTGGGATCTGTCCGCAGTTATCTCCTGCGGGGACCTGCCGACGCCTCCGAACGGGAACAAGATCGGGACGCTGACCAGCTACGGGGCCACTGCCATCTTCTCCTGCAACACTGGCTACACCCTGGTGGGCTCCCGGGTCAGGGAGTGCATGGCCAACGGGCTCTGGAGCGGGGCAGAGGTCAGGTGTCTGGGTAGGTGGGCAGCATCCCTGGGTTTGTTGGGAAAGGGCCCTGGTTGCAGCATCCCTGGTGTTTGCCTTTCGGGAGGGAAGAGGGGATTTAGATGTTGCTCCAAGAGGGGGCTCAGGGCAGGGTTAGAAAAAGGCTCTTCCCCCAGAGGGTGGTGGGCACTGAGCAGGCTCCCCAGGGCAGGGGGCACGGCCCCGAGGCTGCCAGAGCTGCAGGAGGGTTTGGATGATGCTCTGGGGCACAGGGGGTGACTCTTGGGGATGGGTCTCTGCAGGGCCAAGGGCTTAACTCGCTGATTCTTGTGGGTCCCTCCCAGCTCTGCACATCCTGTGGTTCTGCTGAAGCTGTGGGGTTTGAGTAGATCCAAAAAGGAAGCAGACTCTGATTCCTGACTGCTCAATAGGCATGAGGTGCTGGGAGATCGGGGAGCTTTAAAGTGAGGCTGTTTATTTGTCATTGCTCTGTTTTGGTCTATTTATGTCCGGAATTAACAGCCTTAAGCTGAAGGAGGAGTGGTTTAGCTGGGATGTTGGGAAGCAGTTCCTTACTATAATGGGTAGTAGGGCCCTGGCACAGGTTGCTATGAGGAAAGGTTGGGAAAATTGGGATTGTTCAGCCTGGACAAGAGAAGCCTTTGGGGTGACCGAATTGTGGCCTTCCAGGACCTGAAGGGAGCTGATAGGAAAGCTGGAGAGAGACTGTTTGCAGTGGGCAGGAGTGACAGGGCAGGGGGGGAATGGCTTTAAGCTGGAAAAGGGGAGATTTGGGTGAGATGTTGGGAATAAATCCTTTCCTGGGAATGTGGGCAGGCCCTGGCACAGCTTGCCCAGAGAAGCTGTGGCTGCCCCAGACCTGGGCTAGTGGGAGGTGTCCCTACCCATGGCAAGGGGGGTTGGAATGAGATCATCCAAACCAGTTGGGCTTTCTATGAACTCAGCTCCCCCAGAGCGCCAGGGCTGGGCGATGCCCTCTGGGGGGGGTGCCGGTGAGATCTCCTGATGGTTCCTGGTGATTCCCAGCGGTTGATTCCCATCTGTTCCCACCCCCAGCCGGGCACTGTGGCGTTCCCAGCCCCATCGTGAACGGGCAGATCAACGGGGAGAACTACAACTACCGGGGCAGCGTGGTGTACCAGTGCAGCGCCGGGTTCCGCCTCATCGGCATGTCCGTGCGCATCTGCCAGCAGGACCACCACTGGTCCGGCAAGACCCCTGTCTGTGTGCGTAAGTATGTGGGCACCTCGACCCCCTGCTCGGCCCCTGGGGGTGGCCAGGGGGGCACCAGGGTGGGCAAGGGGGGCATGGGGGGCTCGCACCCCCCGCCCCGGGGCACATGCGTGCAGGGGAGGGTTGAGGCGGGGTCGGGAAATGCCACGGGGGGGTTTCTGCTGGCTGAGCCCAGCTGGTGGTGCGGGTTCAGAGGGCTCTTCTTGGGTTTGTGTGGGACACAGCCCTGCCAACCACGCCGTCCTTGAGACCCACCCTCCACAGCCACAAGTCACCTTGTGCAACCTGCTCGAGTAAATGAGCTAATTAACCGACTCTCTGGAGCTCTGAGGTGTTAATAAGTTTAAGCATCTTCTTATCGGTGGGCAGTGCAATCTGTGTGTTTCACATCCTGATTCTCCAGTTGTTTGTTCCATCCCTGGAAGTGTCCAAGGCAAGGCTGGAGCAGCCTGGTCCAGTGGAAGGTGTTAGCATGAGATGAGCTTTAATGTCCCTTCCATCCCAGGCCATTCCATGACTCTGGGTTATTAGACAATGCCAGGCCTTGTGGATAACATAGATTTCAGGTTGTTAATCAGAGCTCTGGTGGGCTCTGGCAGGAGATGCTTTATTGCTGCTCACACAGCTCAGGGCACGGCGTGTGGCAGCACATCCTCATCTCCTGTTGGCCTGGCGTTTTCTCTTTAAACCTGCTGCTGTGGGAGTGGGTCTGTTTGATCCATGCAACTGTGGGAAGCCTTTTTTTTTTTTTTTCTGGGACAGGATCCATCACTTGTTTTTCAAAACATGTATAACCATACTCAGAAGCACCTCAGAGCACCCGATACCTTCTTCCTGCAGCTCTGCAAGCCTCCCTGCCTTCGTATTTTCTAGACCTGTCCTGTCATCTGCTTGCATAAGGAATACATTCCCATCCCTGTGGTACCGTCCAGCCTTGGCAGTCAAACGTGTTACGGATCTTTTGTGGGAATTTCATCTTCCCCCCAGAGCTTCTTCTGGCGTTGGCAGCCGTTCAGCAGAACTGCTCCACTTCTACTGATGGGCCATTACCCCTTTTCAGCATGACAGTAATCAATATGGCTTTGTCCTCAGCTGTCAAAGGGTGTCACGTTCCTTAAGCAGCCAAAAAGCTCTTTATGGTTTATCTCCCCTTTTCTTTTGTGCAGTGGAACTCGCTGCTGGGCTGGAATTAAGGGCTGTGTCCTCCCTGCTCCAGGCATTTTCCAAAAGCACTTGGAATTCTGGACTTGTCTGCTGCCCTTCCCTGGGTGTTGTCAGAGCAGCTCAGACAGGACCCTGGACCCTTTTACCTCGAACCAACATCATCCCCAGGAACAAGAACTACACAAACCCCCTCATTTCAGGGCTTTGGAATTAAAGGTTTCCCCCCAAAGCAGGCAGATTTAAGCCTATGCCAGAATCCTGATTTTTCTCATATTTTTCCTCTCTTTCAACTCTCCCTCCAGGTGGAACTTTTTACTGCAGTGAGCAGAAACCTGGCTGAGAGAGAGGGGGAACAGCAGGTCTTGTGGTGGTGTGTGTGATGGCCAGGATGATGAATAGCAGGAGCTGGGCTTTTTGAAGAGCAGCTCTGGGGATTTACAGCGGCAGTCAGGAGGATGGTGGCACTCAGCTGCTCAGAGAGCCATGCAGAGAATTCCTGCTGCCAGCACAAAGATCCCGTGTTCCCAGCTTGATTCGCTCTTTCAACAGAGCTGGTCTCAAATCTTTGAAGTCACTGTGGGCTTCAGGATTGATGTGGAGGGATTTTTATGCTCTCCTACCTCGAGGACTTTTTCCAATGGATAATCCGCTTTCTTCCAGGAGAAATAAAGGTAAATATCTCCACTTTCTGCTTGTAGCCATCACTTGTGGCCACCCTGGCAACCCTGCCAATGGCCTGACCCAGGGGACCCAGTTCAACCTCAACGACGTGGCCAAGTTCGTGTGCAACACCGGCTTCCACCTGGAAGGGGCATCCCAATCCCAGTGCCTGGCCAATGGCCAGTGGAGCAGCACCCTGCCCTCCTGCCGTGGTGAGTCCTCCAGGCACACCGGCGGGGTCTGTGCCCTCCAGTGTGGTCTCTCTGAGTTCCTCAAACCCATAAATTCCTGTCAGCCAAACCTGGCGGTTCCTCGGGAATGTCCAAGCGATGTTTGAGCTCCGAGGGCCGTGCAGGTCTCATGGAATGAGGCTGGATTTGCCCTTGGGCTTTCCTCAAGGCTGCTGTGACGGCCCTGCCCAGCCCTGCATCCTCCAAGACACTGAAGTGTGTGCTGTGAGTGGGGAGGACCCCAGAAAATACCAGGTCAGGCCTGGTAACCCCCGAGCAGTTTTACTCAAACCCCAGGGGTTTGTGCAGAGCCCTTTTTCCTTCTGGGCCGCCCAACTTCCACTGGGACCAGCACTGAGGTTCACTTCCCAAATTCCCTCCCCTCCCTGCACTCCCTCCCTCTGTGCTCCCTTAATCCAGTATCTCTGTCGCTGCTGTTGCTGTGTTGGTCAAAGATTGGTTATTCCCAACTGGATAATGTACATCGCAGTTTGGGATCGTTTATTCCTAACTGGTTAATGTACGTCCCAGTTGGGGGTCACTTATTCCTAAATGGATGTGGTATGTCCCAGTTTGGGATCACTTAACTAGCTAATGTACATCCCAGTTTGGGATCACTTATTCCTAACTGGTTAATGAATATCCCAGGGTGGGATCACTTATTCCTAATTGGATAATATATGTGCCAGTTTGGGATCACATATTCCTAACTGGTTAATGTACGTCCCAGTTGGGGGTTACTTATTCCTCACTGGTTGATGTAAGTTCCAGTTTGGGATCACTTATTCCTGATTGGATAATGTACATCCCAGTTTGGGATCACTCATTCTGAACTGGCTAATGTACATTCCAGTTTGGGATCACTTATTTGGAACTGGTTCATGTACATCCCAGTTTGGGCTCACTCATTCCCAGCTGGTCGGTGCAAGTCCCAGTTTGGGGCCAGGCCTGCAGGCTCTGCTGCTGAGCCCTGCAAGGCAGCTCAGCCCCTGCAGCACTGCCTTGGCTCTGCTTTTCCTTTAAATAAAGGGTTTTTTTCTATTTCCACCATAAAAACCCTTAACCGCCCCTCCCCGCCCCTCCCTGTGTGATTTGCAGTCCCTCTTCCCCCACCCTTTCCTGGACAACCCTCCCTTCTGGTCCCACCCTCTGGTTTGTGTGATGAGATTTTTGGTTTTGCTGTGATTTATTTGCAGTTATAAACTGTACTGACCCTGGGCACCTGGAAAACAGCGTGCGGCAAGTGCAGCCCAGCGGGCCCCACAGGTTCAGCTTTGGAACCACCGTGTCCTACCAGTGCAGCCACGGCTTTTACCTCTTGGGGACACACGTCCTCACCTGTCAGGGCGATGGCACTTGGGACCGTGCCCTCCCCCAGTGTCTTTGTAAGTGCTCGGGAATGATCCCACCCCCCCACCCCACCCCCCCAGGGGGTTTTGGTCACTCAGCTCAGGGGTTGTGTCCTGGGAATCCACGGGAATCCTCCCGTGGGTTGGGCAGGCTCAGGTTCTGCCCACGGAGGGGGAGTTGGGGGGTGAGGAGGCAGGTCCTGCTGGGGGTGGTTTCTCCCTGCAGGGGAAGGCACATTCCGTGGGGGTTTTCCTGGTTTTGTGTAGCTCCAGCCGGAGCAGTGCAGGGGGAGGAGGGAAAAGCACCTCTGGAGAAAAGACCCGCCCGGGGAGGGCACAGCTGGGTGGGGACACACCTGAGCGAGGTCACACCTGAGTGAAGTGACACACCTGAGTGGGGTGACACCCATGAGTGAGGCCACACAGGAATGGGGACACAGCCATGAGTGAGGTCACACTTGATTGGGGTTTAACACCTGAGTGGGGTCACACACCTGAGTGATGTCACCCCTGAGTGAGGTGACACCCCCACTCATCCCCAGGGCTTTTTTTTTTTCCTGAGGTAAATACAGAGTAAATTCACTTTGCTGCACTGCAGGTGCTAAAGAGGATTTGCCTCCTCACCCTTGCTCTGTTTCTATCCCGTTTTTTCCCACTATCCCCTCTCTTTCTGCCATTGGGGTTGGAACTGGGAGGCTCTGGATGATGGTTTGGCTTGAGGAGTGTTTTTACTAGTGCAAAAAGCACCAAATCCTGCTGCTGGCCTCGTGGGACACCCAGGCCAGGAGGTGTCCGTGGGCTGCAGGAAGGTGTCCGTGGTGCTGTCCCGATGTCCCCTGGCCTACACTGGGAGAAATCAAGATCCAAAGTGCATTTTAGTTGCCTTGGGGCTGCCCAGTGAGCTGGTGCTGCAGGCAGGACCCACCCCCAGCACAGCCAAGCTGTCCTTATTGGGCACAAAATCAGCTGCAATCCCATTCCCTGGCATAAGGAATGGCCCTGGTGCTCCAGGAATTTGAATTGGCTTAAGCTGTTCCAAAGCCACGGTTGATTCTTTTTTCCCCCCCTGTATTATCCCTCCATACCCAGCCATGCAAAGCACTTTTGGGCACGTTTTCCTTTCCCTTTTGTGAGCAGCATGTCCAGTCCTCACATTCCCTGCACAGGCCCTGGGGAATTGACAAGTGACGTCCCCTGTTACCACAGCTGGGGGGCTCCAAGAGGGATTTCCATCTTCCCTCAGCTCCCAGCTGAGTACAGGGGGATCTCCTTCCTTAAAGTGCTGAGAGTGACTTGGAGGATTTGTGGGCATCCTCAGAACTTCGGAAACTTAAGTCAGTTTTACAACTGGTTCTGTGGATTCGCGGGGTTAATACTTAAAAAGCGAGTTTTGCATGTCTTTGTTTTGTGTGTGTTGAACTTTATTCTGAGAGGGGTGAGACCCTGGCACAACTGGGCAGGGAAGCTGTGGCTGCCCCATCCCTGGAAGTGTCCAAGGTTGGAGCAGCCTGGGCTGGTGGAAGGTGTCCCTGCCGATGGGATGGGATGGGATGGGATGGGATGGGATGGGATGACCTTTAAGCTCCCTCCCAACCCAACCCCTTCAGTGATTCCCACGTGGCTGGAGCTGCTGCCTGTGTCTCTTGCAGTGGTGTCCTGTGGCCACCCCGGCTCTCCCCCCCACGCTCAGATCTCGGGGGACAGGCACACCGTGGGCTCCGTGGTGCGCTACAGCTGCCTCGGGAAGCGCACGCTGGTCGGCAATTCCACGCGCATGTGCCAGCTGGACGGGCGCTGGAGCGGGTCCCTGCCCCACTGCTCAGGTGAGGGGGCAGGGGAGGCATTCCCACCCGCACGGTGGGGGAAAGACAGTCAGCTATGGGAGAGGGTCCAAAAAGGGTGGGGAAGGGCGTGGAGGGGACACTGAGGGCACTTGGGGTGTCCAGCTGGAGAGGAGGAGACTGAGGGGAGAGCTCATTGCAGGAGGGGCAGGCACTGAGCTCTGCTCTGTGGGGACCAGGGACAGCACCTAGGGAATGGCCTGGGGTTGTGATCCAGGTTGGATCTCAGGGAAAGGCTCTTCCCCCAGAGGGTGGTGGGCACTGAGCAGGCTCCCCAGGGCAGTGGGCACGGCCCCAAGGCTGCCAGAGCTGCAGGAGGGTTTGGATGATGCTCTGGGGCACAGGGGGTGACTCTTGGGGCTGGGCCTGTGCAGGGCTGAGGGTTGCACTGGATGGTCCTTGTGGGTCCCTCCCAGCTCAGCATGTCGTGGGATGATCCTGCACCCCTTTTCTCCTGTGAGGGAGGTTGTGGAGGGCTGGAAGTCCCTGCAGCTCAGCCATCCAGCCCCCTGCACCTCGGCTCACAAACACTGGCAGCGAGTGAGGCACTTGGAGGGCAGCAGGAGAAGGAAATCTCTGCAGCAAATGGCAGTGCTGCTGCCTGGGATCTGCCCCTGCAGAACCAGCACAGCATGAGCATGTCCCCCCCAAAACCAGGCTCTTGTGTCCTGTCTGCAGCATCAGCCCCTCCTCCTCGTGCATTCCGATAAACGCAGCCCACATGGCCCCTTTCCAGGGCCTGACAGCTGCTCTTACAGCACCACAGCAGTCCCAGGGCTGCACCAGGCAAGTGGAAGCTGGTACAATGAGTTTCCACATCATCAGCATCTCCACAGAGAGCGCTTCGGCAGCAGAAGTCCTTCCCCGCTCCTGGGTGGGAAAGGTCCTGCACTGAGAACATCCTGATAAGTAAAATAAAAGCCCCTGATGGAACAGAATTGGGTCAAAATCCTGGGGGATGCAGTGAGATGAAGCTGGTGGTCCCCACAGAGGGAAGGGTGCTGGGTGGCTGGGGGGAGGCTGTGCAAAGCCCTCCCCACTCCATCCCATCCCTTGTTCCTTGGAGAGCACACAGGAGGTGACTTAAGAACTCAGCTGGAGCAAAGCATTTGGGACAAGTGTTAATTTTTAATTGTGCCACTTAGACTTAGCAGATCCACTTGACCAAGTTTAACCTCTGATTTGGAAGGGGAAGGTAAATGAAGTAGAGTTCTCCTGGTGTTCAGCAGTTGTGGCTGCAGAGTTCTTGCTCTGGAGCTGCTCAGGAGGTTTTTCTGCTCCAGTTCATGCCGTTTCCCCGTGTGGTTCTCACTGTCTCCTGTCATCTCTGTGGGTGGATTTGTGGGAGCATTCAGCTTTCCTCTGCCCACTTCCTACTGACACACCTGGTGTGAGGGGGTTTTCTGAACTACTTCTTGGAGGCAGCTGATGGCCCTGGTGGGGCTGGGTGAATGCCCACGATCCCAGAACCATCATTTCCACCCATGGACTTGGGGAAAAGCTCCTCTTTCCCACCAAACCCAGGTGGAGCAGTTACAAAAGCAGGGAGGAGGCAGGACACGGCTCAGACTGTCTCATGCCAAAGGCTGCCTGTGGAAGGTCCCCACGGTGTGACAGCCCTTTGTGCAAGATGAAGCCAAAGCCTTTGCTCTCAGCCGTTCTGTGACAGGGATTGCTGGACCTGGAGAGTTCTGCCCCTCCTCTGCACGGCGGAGCTCATTCCCCACGTGAGGAATATCTCTCCTGCAGGAGTGGGTGTTTCTCCCCCTCTGTGCTCCAAACCCAGCTCCCTGTGCTGTGAATACAGTCAGGTGTGCTGGAGTGGCCTGGAGCACCCTGGAATTCCTGCTTGGAGGGAAAACATCCTCAGAATCCCAGAACATGCCGAGTTGGAAGGGACCCACAAGGATTGTCAGGTCGGACTGCAGGCCCTGCACAGGAGCATCCCCACGAGCCTGGGAGTATCCACGTGATTTGTGCTGGAGCAGCTGCCACGACAAGCAGCTGGTGGGAGCTCCACCTTGGGATTCAGGAATTAGAGCCATAGTTTGCAGCCAGCTCCAAACCAGCGGGGTGCTGGAGTCGGGGGTGTCCCATCTGGAATTTCGCTGCTCTGCCAGCAGCCACTCAGGGTTAACCCCCCCGCTCTGAGGGGCAGGAAGGGCCTGACCCATCTTGTGCTTCCTCTCTGTGCCCAGGGGGCAGCCAGGGCGTGTGTGGGGACCCGGGCATCCCGTCCCACGGCATCGGGCTGGGCGACGCCTTCGACGTGGGCAGCGTGGTGCGGTTCAGCTGCGAGCCCGGCTATTCCCTGCGGGGCTCCTCGGAGAGGACCTGCCAGCCCAACGGCTCCTGGAGCGGCACCCAGCCCGAGTGTGAAGGTATTGCCCCCTCCCACACCCCCCCCCAGCCCCCCTGGGTGTGCCCCAAACCCACCCTGGCCCTGCCCTGCCCGGCCCCTCCGCCAGCGCAGTGAGAAATCCATCGTTTGCTCCAGGTATTCTGGGGGAATGCGTGTCCCGGAGTCCCAGTTCTGCTCTTCCCAAACATCTTGCAGGTCCTTTCCCCCGGGAAGGGTTTTGGCGCGTGGCTTCTTTGCGCGCCCAGCTGTGCAGGGTGCACCAGGGTGGTGGTTGGGTTGGTGCCAACATCTGGATTGAGGCATAGGGTGGGAAGAGCCGTTGGGATCGGGTCCTTTTTTCCCCTGCCATCCCCCAAGACTGTGGATCAGGAATCACTGGGGTGCCCTGATCTCACCTGGTTTGCTGTCACTGTGGGTGCCGCCGACTGATTCATTTGTGGAGGAGATTCAGCAGAGGGAGAGACACCCGCAGGTTCCGCCCTCCCTGAGCTGGGCCTGGCACATGAGAGAGGCATTTCCATGAGGCAGAAACGCAAAATGCAAACTGCAATCCCGTGAGCACGTTTTTGTATTTGAAAACCCCAACCCTCTGGTTTTTTCCATTTGAAGGAATCAAGTAAGACCCTCTAATCCAATAAATAAGCCCCTTGCAGGATTCTCCAGGCCCTGCTGCTCCCTGTTACTGTTTTATACAAGTGTTCAAAGAAACCAGGGGAAGAACAAAAGCCCAAAGTGAGGCAGGAGACCAAGTGCAAGGAGACCTGGGCAAGTGCTTCTCTCCAGCTGTTTCAGAAGCCAAAAGCTTAGAGAGAGTTTGTAAATGAATTGGAAATTTATTCCAAATTGATGAAGCCCTTGATTGAAAAGACACTGAATCATGTTATTAATACACTCAGTTCTCAGGGGGAGTTTTTTCCCCACTCTCTGTTTTTTTCTGTCAGTGGGAAGGCTCCAGTCATTAATCTCAGGATAAATAACCCATCAGGTTCCAGAGGCACCAAAATACAGATCCCTGGCAGATTTTTTCCCATACTTTATGAATAATAATAACATTATGCCTATAATGTAGTCACTTAATGTGAAGTGCTGACTGGCCAGTGTAGCAAAGTGATTCCCAGTGATGAGCTCGTCCCTCTCATTTGTATTCACCACGAGTCCCAAGTTCTCTGGCTGCACTTTGAGTGGTGTTTCCAGCCCTGTGGAACAGGTTTTTATAGGGGAGGGAGAGGGGAGCTGACTTTGGGGTGAATTCCTGGCAGCTGGAGATGAAGGCTGAGTGCCCAGGCGGGTCCCTGGGCAGGATGGGCACCTTGGGGGCGGTGCATGAACTCTGCCTGAGCCGGGGGATTGCTGCTCCCAGCTGCCCAAACTGAGCCAAATCAAGGCTGGTGGCACTTCACAGGTCACCAACACTTGTCCTCCCCGGGGAATTCACGGAATTTGCTCCCCAGATGAGCTGCTGGAATGGTACAGGAGATAGGGGTGTGGGAGTGCCTGTGGGCAGGGTGCAAATCCAGCACTGGGAATAGGAGGGAAGGAGGGAAAAGCCTGATCTCCATTTCAGAGAGAATAACCTGCTCAAACAGGTGCAATTCCACAGCATCTGCTTGACTTTGGAGTCAAGGGGCCGATGTTCCACCATGGGTGTCTCTCTGCGCTGGGACCAGTCCAGCTCGGATCCATGGAGGGATGTGGGAGCACTGGGAGCACTTGGAACTCCTCAGCTCTGGATCTCATCCCTTTTACCCACTGAAATATTTTCCAAGGCAACCAAAGGAGCAGGGAGGCAGGAAGAAAGTCACAACTGATTTTCCCCAAATGTCCAAATGGTTTGGAGTGGAATTGAGTTGATTGCAGGGCCTCTGCTCCTGCCTCGCCCCGCTTTATGGAGCTCTGCTTTTGTGGGGCTCAGTAAGAGCAGCTTTTCAGAATGGCAGATTTCAGGCCTCATTTAGCTTTAATTTCCAGCAAATTTTAAAGTGTAAGTGTACTTTGAGATGCTTTTTTTTCCCCCTCCTCCCTGATGCCCTGTGTGTGTTCACAGGGGAGGGATGCAGGAAGGGGCTCAGAGCTGTGCCCTGAGCTCCCTCCTCCTCTTGAGAGCTGAGCAGAATCTTTGCCTTTATAGTGTTTATTGTTTCTCCAAGTGAATTAAACCTGCATCCAAAATGAGCTGGGGCTTTGGCTGCTCTTTGGCAGTTTCAGTAGCAAGAAATGATTTATTTGAAGTGATAACAGTGGGAAAAGGAGGTGAGTTTTCGCTGCTGCTCATTTGGCTGCTGAGGACACGGGAGGTGGCAGGGCTGGCATTGGGGTCTATTCCCTGTTTTATTCCCTCTGTCCCTGCGTGCCTGGGCGGCTTGTGGGTCATTTGGGCCATGGAACAGCCTGGAAATAACCAGCCCTGAAGGAAAGACTTCGAGACTCCACAAGCCCTGAGCTGTGCCTTCCTCCAGCAGGAGGTTCTGCTGGTGTGTCAGACATCATTAGGAGGGTGTTTTGGACGGGAACAGAGCCTGAAGGAGGCACTGAGGGTTCCAAAGAGCAGCTCAGGGGAGGGAGACCTGCAAAGGCCACGGTGCTCATGTGCCACCTCAGTGCCAGGCACCGGTGGCACCCACAGCCCTGCTGGGATGCCCCTCTGAGCATGAGCGGGGGGTGTTTTCTGGGATGTTTAAAGAGTCCCAGCACTGGCCCTCTGCCCTGCTCTGGGTGCTGGTGGGGCAGCTCAGTAGCCTCATCTGCTCACTCTCTGAGCATCATCTGACCAGGAGCCAAAGACATTCCCTTCTCCAGCAGCTTCTCGCAGCAAAACACGTGGGAAACAGCACAGGAAGGGATGGGGGAGCCTTCAGGCTTTTCAGAAAACGGGGGTGTGGATTGGAACCCAATTAATTATTGCTGAGCTCCAGAGCCCCCCTGAGCACCGGGGTGTTTTCTGGAGCAGAGGCACTTTGGAACACACAGCAGCTTCCCAGATTCCCCCTGCAACGATGGGATGGCGGGAATCAGCTCTGGTGGCTCTCAGGGGTGCAGGCACACACCAAGGTGCCACTGTCCCTATTTGCAGGCCACCCCCAATGGCCTCAGAAACTGGGGTTTTTGGTGTTCCTAATTCATTTTACGCCTCCCACTGCAGCTAAAGGGAATTATTTATGCCCTTCCTGCTCACTTGCAGGATTAGATCCTGTTGATATTTAAATTACTATTTTAGGCATTCAGTCCTTTCATCCTCGTGTTTATGGCTTCTGCTCTGCCTGGCCCGTACAGCTCACAGCTGATCCACAATGCCATTAACCCATTGCCACGAGTCCCCTGCGAGTCCCAAAAACAATAATTTGGGGTCGTCTCTGTGTGTTTGGCCACATGAGTAAGTGGAGGAGGTTGGGCAGGAGAGAACTGATGTACGGGCAGGCAGTGAAATAGCAATTTAGGGCCTTTTTCAAGGTGGTGGAGTCTGACTTTTATCCCAGCATCTCCTGGAAACGCCGCCGTGTATCACAGGAATCCGTAACGAGATCCACCCGGGATGTGCTGGGGGCCACGCAGAGTTCTGTGCACAGAGCCCAGAGCAGTCATTAGTCCCCTCCTGTCACACAGATCTGCCTCCAAGCAGCTCCTGTGTTAACAGCCTGTCAGCAAACCGAGCAGCAAGAGGGGCAGCCTTCCCTCCTCGCCCTGGTGGGCTCTGCTCCCTGCTGGAATTGTGTTTCCTCGCGGAGAAGAACTGGGAAGACCAGTGTGTGTCGTCCAGGGAGGGCCCAGGATGGGTCACCTGGGCTGATGCTCTCACAGAGATTGGGGTGTGTTGCTGGGCAAGGGGGGAGCAAGGAATTTTCTTGTCAAAGAGCTGGGATTTGTGGTTTAAGCCTTTCCTTGATTCCTGTGATTTTTCCTTTAGGTGCTGTAATTTCGGAGCCAGTGAGGGCTGGGGGGCAATTACTGCAGGTGCTTATTTTGCCATGACAGCGCTCTGTGCTCACCAGGCACTCCTGGCCCTTTGTGTTCCCGGGGTGCTGAGGCACTTTGCACATAAAACTTGGGACTGACAACCCTGTAATTATATTCCCACAAGATTCTCCCTCCTCTGAAAGGATAATTGGACATGGCTGGGCAGTGAGCGGTGCCACAGTGGGAGGGCACCCCTCTGCTCTCCTTCCTTAGAATGCTGCAAAGCTGTTGACATCCCAGCAATAGGATTTGGACTCCGTGATCCTTGTGGAGCCCTTCCAGCTCAGGATATTTTAGGATCCCAAAGGCAAAGTGACACACTCAGCTCCAGGCTCCCGAGCTCCTGGAACATGGAGGGACTCCAGGCTTGGCACCACCTGCTTTCCTAAGCTGTGGGACCAGGAGATTGATTGTTGCAGGATAATCCCCTGCAAGAAATGGACACAAGTCCATCAGGCAGGGGAGGATGCTCCCAGGATCTGCCTGGGAGAAGAGCAGGGATGGAGCTTCAAGGACTTGCTGGATGCAGGGCCAGAGGGTTTTCCAGTCCCCTGGCAGGGATGCAGGCCCTTGGCAAGGCAGAGCCCTGCTCTGAGCTGAGGAGTGGCTTTGAGGATCCTGATGCAGCTGATTGTCCATGGAATAGCCCCTTCCCTCTGAGCTGATCCATAGGATTTGCAACTAATCTTACTTTTACTGAGAACAGGCAATTGCAGGAGGAAAGCCTTGTTTTGGTTGCGTTTTGGGGTGGTTTTTTTCCTAACTTGGCCGTCTTGCTTTCCAGTTATATCCTGTGGAAACCCAGGAACCCCCAGCAATGCCAGGGTCATCTTCAACGACGGCCTCATTTTCTCCAGCTCCATCATCTACCAGTGCAGGGAAGGCTATTACTCCACAGGAGTGCTGAGCAGGCACTGCACAGTGAATGGCACCTGGACTGGGACCAGCCCAGAGTGCACAGGTGAGCACTGGGATGGATTCCTGGGGGATGAGGGGCTGCCAGGCCCTGGGCACTGGGCTGTGGATGTGCCCACACACGTGTTGTGGCAGCAGCAGAGGCTCAGCCCGTGGGCTCTGCCAGTGCCTAATGGAAAAAGTCTTGCTCCAGGTGAGTTTGCTTCCAGTTGGATGAAGGGAGCTCTGTAGTAATTCCATGAGTAGATGTCAGCCAGCCTGGAGGGGCTCCTGAATGGGAGAATATTCCAGGGGTGAGCCTGAGCTGAGCCCCTGCCCAGAAACCCTCGGTGCAGGGGAATGTGGATGGGGCCAAAAGTGATCTTACATAAGAGGCAGTAACTGGGGTAAGGAGGAGGGAACTGCCTTCCCCCAGCCCGGATGTGACCCAGGTTTGCTTTAATGTTTCATGTGTGTTAACACAGCTTCTTGCAAGGTCTTAATGTGCCATTAAGATCCCTGCTCGCTCCACTGAGCGCAAGCCAAGCTTTCCCCACGTGCCGGAGCCCAGCATGCTCTGTGCTCCAGACCGTCCCTTCTCCACGGCTAGCCGAGTACATCCTGCCTGGAAAACTGCTCCAGGACCCTCAGGTGTCTAGTTCTGGCAGGGGCTGGGCAGCCAGAAACTCTTCTTTCCCCGTCTCTGGCAGTGATCAACTGCGGCGACCCCGGAGTGCCGGCCAACGGCGTCAGGCTGGGCACCGACTTCACCTACAACAAGTCCGTGGTGTTCCAGTGCACCCCCGGCTACATGATGGAGTCAGACAGGGCATCCTCCCTCACCTGCACCAAAGACCGCACCTGGAACGGCACCAAGCCTGCCTGCAAGGGTAAGAGTCCTGGCAGCAGGGAGTTTGGGGCGAGGGGAGAAGTGCCTGGAGCCCCCCGGGGTGTTCCTTGGCTCTGCCTGTCCCCTGCTGGTGGCACTTGCACCATTTTAGCACGTTTTATAGCACGAATTCCTTGCTGTGTTTAGGCCTATCCATCACCACACTGTGCCTGGGAGGGAGGCAGCTGCTCCCACCCGTGTGGTGGAGAGAGGGAGCAGCGAAGCACAGAGAGCAAAGTGACTTGCTCTTTTCCCAAAAGCTCCGATCAAACTCGAATGAAATATTGTGTTTTGCAAGCAAACGCGTCTCAGCATCACCAGAAACATCAGAAGAGCGTTCCTTCGGAGTCTTTTCATTATTCCTCTCTTCTGAGATTGCTCCTGTAGTTCAGAGATAGAAAAGGGAAATAATAAAGCAGTTGCTGGGCTGGCTGCATCTCTTCTGTGAGTGTTCTACTCCCCCACCAAGTGCAGATAAGACTTGTAGCAGCATCTGTGCTCTTCTTTAGCAATCTGGAAAATTCACCTGTCATGATGCTGATATAAATACAGACCACAGAGAAACTTTCAAATGCACTGCAGCTCCTTCAGAGGCTGTAAAGGGCAATTCTTACACTGCTCTTTCATTCTCAGCACCGAGCTAATGTTGCAGGAATAATCCAGAATGTGGCCAAGAGTCTCATTTGGAGACCAGGCTGATTTGCACAGGTTTAGCATCTTTCCCAATGCTCCCCTGAGCTGAAAAGCAAGGCACTGCAAAAATGTCACATTAAAACACCCCAGAGTGGATGAAATACGGACAGGTTGTTGCTTCAGCTGCTGACCTGAAACTCAGCCAGGCTGTCCAAAGTGTATGACTCTTTCAGGGGATCTGAGATGAGTTTTCATGCTAAGTCAGGGCAGATTCTCACCTTCTGGAAATGAACATCGACTCAGAAATATGACTTGGAGAGGGATTAAGAAAAGGCTCTTCCCCCAGAGGGTGGTGGGCACTGAGCAGGCTCCCCAGGGCAGGGGGCACGGCCCCGAGGCTGCCAGAGCTGCAGGAGGGTTGGGATGATGCTCTGAGGGACAGGGTGGGATTATTGGGATGTCTGTGCAGGGCCAGGAGCCGGACTGGGTGCTCCTTGTGTGTCCATCCCAGCTCAGCATATTCCATGATTCGCTGAACTCCAAACTTCAAAGTAAACCCTGGATTTTTACCCTGCTCGGCCGTTCCCGGGAGATGCTCTTGGGGAGCAGACCTTTGACCCCACACCCATCTGCTCCTTGATGGGAACTGAGCCTGCTTTTGTCTTGCCCACAGCCATCACCTGCAAGCCCCCCCAGGCCATTCCCAACGGGAAGGTGGTGGGCTCGGATTTCAGCTGGGGGGCCAGCGTGAGCTACGCCTGCCTGGAGGGGTACCAGCTCTCCCTGCCCGCCGTGCTCACCTGCGAGGGCAACGGCTCCTGGAGCGGCGACATCCCGCAGTGCTTCCGTGAGTCCCCGACTCTCCGGGCCCTGGGCAGGTCCGAAGTGCCCCTGTCAGTGACTCTGAGTGCTCTCCCCACCTCCCCCAGCAGCCAAATTGCTGGGAGTGACTGGTTTGCCTCGCCTGGAATGGGGGTGGCCCTGGGGACGCGGTCGGTCGCTCCGCCTCTGGCAGAATAATGGAGGGATTATTCCACACTGGGAATAAAGCTGAGGATTTTGCCTGTTCCTGGCATCCTCCAGGCTGGGTGTTTGTGCAGTGTCTCCCCAGTGGTTGGGTCTGCTGCACTCAGGGCTCCCAAAACTGGCTGTGGGGAAAAGCCTTTGGCGAAGAGCTCTGTGTTGCAGCAGAAGTTGGGAATGTTTAGTGGGTGGGAAATCTGTGTGCTTGATCCAATGCCTGATGCCAGAAAAAAAGGAGTTAAACGTCTCCTAATGCTAAAGGCAGCCCTGAGTTCCTCTTCCAGTGACTGGCAGCTGCACGAGAGCCGTTTTCATATTAAATCACACAAAACCCTCCCCGTGTTCCTTGCACCTTTCCCTGGATCCTGTATAATCAGTGACACAGACCCAGGCAGCAACGTGACACTGTGCAATCAGGGATGCATTTGGAAGTTAAGCCTGCTGTTAGGGGAAAGAAAGAAGGGAGAAAAGGAAAAGATGGGGGAGAAGGGGCAAGTTAATTACCAGAAACTGAGAAAAAGAGAGAATTACAAGGGAATCAGCCAACAGTGCCTCGGCCACCACTAATTCCCAAATCAGTCATGGAGCTCATGGCAGGCTTTGGGCTGTTCACAGACCTGCCTTTAGCTTATTAACATTCCCTGCTCTTGGGGAGGTTCATGGCCATGCTGTTGTCCCTTTGCCTGTTCCAGCTGTGTTCTGTGGTGACCCAGGGACCCCTGCCCAGGGCAGGAGGGAGGACAGAGGCTTCACCTACCGCTCCTCCGTGTCCTTCTCCTGCCTGGCCCCGCTGGTGCTGGTGGGATCAGCCCGGAGGTTCTGCCAGTCTGACGGGACGTGGAGTGGGAGCCAGCCCAGCTGCATAGGTAAGGGGAGCCTCCTGGCTCCAGGGGCAGAGCTTTGGGTGCTCCCCTGCCTCTCCTGGTGGTTTTCGTGGCTGGGTTTGCAGAAAGTAGCACTTTGTTGCCCTGAAAATGGGAATGTTGAAGGGATGATGCTGTTGGTTGGTGTCTACTGGCTTATAAACAGCCCGCCTCCCTCTCCTGGCTGCTTAGATTCCCATCCCTGGGATGGAGCGTCCTGGTCTAGTGGTAGGTGTCCCTGCCCCTAGATGAGGAAGGATTGGTGTCCCCATGGTCCCTGGGGCAGGGATGAGGAAGGATTGGTGTCCCCATGGTCCCTGGGGCAGGGATGAGGAAGGATTGGTGTCCCCATGGTCCGTGGGGCAGGGATGAGGAAGGATTGGTGTCCCCATGGTGCCTGGGGCAGGGATGAGGACGGATTGGTGTCCCCATGGTGCCTGGGGCAGGGATGAGGAAGGATTGGTGTCCCCATGGTCCCTGGGGCAGAGGGTG
>JAWWEU010000062.1:4019911-4055382 GCA_035583155.1 Acropternis orthonyx
TGGGGCAGGGATGAGGAAGGATTGGTGTCCCCATGGTGCCTGGGGCAGGGATGAGGAAGGATTGGTGTCCCCATGGTCCCTGGGGCAGAGGGTGGCCCATGGGAGCGGAAAGCCCAGCCTGGCTGAGTGTTTGGCTCATGGTGTGTTGGAAGGGAAGGGAAGGGTTGTCCTGACACGAGGTGTCTGTTCCTGGGTTTTCTCCTGGGTGACGAAGTGCCTCTGGCAGCAGGCAGGGATTTAAGGAACGACAAGATCCATGTATTTTTCCTTGTTGCTGGGAATTCCTTGTGAGCAAAACATCCCTGTCTCGTGCAAAGGCAGAGCAGGGCCCGCGTGGAGAGCTCTGAGGTGGCTCCCACAGCCCTTCCTTTAAAGCCCTGTCCCTGTTTTTCCAGACCCCAGCCTGACGACGTGTGCGGATCCCGGCGTGCCTCTTTTCGGGGTGCAGAACAATTCCCAGGGATACCAGGTACTGCCAGGGCAGGGGGGTCCCCTGGGCTCTGCCCCCCGCTCCAGGACATGGATTGGTGTGTCCCCTGGGACCGTGTGATCCTCGGGGTCTGTTTGCACAGGATTAACCAGCAGCGCATTTTATATGGCATTAATTACAGTGCTAATTAGGAGTTATTGGTGTAATTACCCTTCACATTGGCGACATCATTTCCACTAATTTCCAGCCCGCGTTCTGTAGGTGTTTTTCTTTCTCTCAGCTCCCATACAGTGGGCAATCTGTGGAATGGAGGGAACAAACCCAGGGTGATGCCCGGGGGGGCTCCATCTCCAGCCCCCACTGCTGTGCCTGCCGTGCCCATTCCCTGCTGGGCACAGGGCTGGCACAGTTGATTCCATGTGGTTGCCCCTGCCAAGTGGATCCTTCAGTCTTGCTGCTAATTAGTCATCTTAATCCTGGGGGTTAATGAACTAATTTTAGGTTTTAATGAACACTGAGACACCGCAAGTGTGACTTTTGTCTGAGTTGGCAGCCTCTGGAGCTCATGTGGGGGCTGGGGCAGAGCATGGCAGGGAAATGGTGCCTTCAAGGGACTCCAGGAGAGGCTTTGGGAAAGGGCCTGGAGCGACAGGACAAGAGGGAATGGCAGAACTGGCAAATTCTAGAAGTGCCTCCTCATTGCAGTGTCGTGCTGGGGGGTTCATGGCTATCTCCTCTTGGAACAGGTGGGAAGCATCATCTTTTTCAAGTGCCAGAAGGGGTACCTCCTGCAGGGCTCCACCACCAGGACCTGCCTCCCCAACCTCACCTGGAGCGGCGTCCAGCCCGACTGTGTCCGTAAGTCCTGGCAATGGCAGAGGGAAGGGGAGCCTGGAGCCAGGCTGGGGCTCAGGCTCGGTGCTGTGGCTGCTCAGCAAAGCTGGAAGTTTGGGAGGGGGCTCTGGGAAAACCTGTTCTTGGAGAAAGTATATTAGATTTTAGGAAGATTGGAGTGTTAGGAAGAAATCCTTCCCTGGGAGGGCGGGGAGGCCCAGAGAAGCTGCGGGAAAGTGTCCAAGGCCAGGCTGGAGCATCCTGGGATAGTGGAAGGTGTCCCTGCCCATGGCAGGGGGTGGCACTGGCTGATTTTTAAGCTCCCTCCCAACCCACCCCACTCTGTGCTTCTCTAACATTCTCTGATCAAGCAGAGCTCACACAAGCCCTTTTATCCTCGTGTTGCCCCAGCAGCCACTTGTGATTTCAGCTGAGGTTTGCTTCCCTTGTCCCTTGCTCAGAGACACAGTTTCAGGTGAAATGTTTGTTCTGTGCTCCTGGAAGCCCATCTGATGGCTGAGATGTGAGCTGGCCCCAGGGAGCAGCTTAACATTTAGCCAGGAGGGCTCTCCAGCAGAGCAGAGCTGCTCCTCCTCTGTAATAACGTGTTGCTCTTCCTTTTAAGCTGTCTGTCATCTCCCTGCTACAGCAGAAGGAGTTTAATTTAATGTATTTAAGTGGTGATATCCATCCTGGCCCCTGGATCATAAGTATTAAAAAGCTTTTTCCTCTCCCTCATGAGGTGGATTACTGGGGAGATATTTTTCCACTAACAAGCCCTGTGGATGCTCATTTTGTGAACAGAACAACTGGGACCCTCCACTTTAAATGCTCTGACATGTGGCAGCAGGAGAGAGGGGGTGGCTGCTCTGGAAGGAGCTAATGAGTGCTGGGGCTCCCAAATCAGGTGGGTTCAGGTCAGCCTTGCAGCTTTCTGGGGTTTAGGTTTCATCCTCTGCAAAGGGAGGATGATGCTGACACCTTGTGAAGGCCAAAAGGGGCTTGTTCTCAATTATGAGCAGTTTGAGAGCTACACAAAGGACAAAACTGGTAAAAATTTACCAGCTCTTGGTAAGTTTCCGGCCTGCAGATACACCTGGGGCTCAGTTCTGGGCTCAGAGCTCGAAGGAAAGAGGAAGGTGCTTCAGCATCGTTTGGTTTGGGCTTTTTCCCTTAAAAGTGGGGGATGGCAGAGCCTGATTTTCAAGCTGGAGCTGGAGTGAAGAGTCCTCTGAGGGCTTTATCCAGGAAGAGCAATCCCAGCTGTGGGAATCCTCTCATTCATTCACCTGGCTGGGAAAAACCCCAGGCATGGCATTGTCTCCCTCAGTGAGCAGAGCAAGCTGTTGGGTAGAAGCTCTTCTAGGAGGTTCACGTCCCTGCTGGTGTCACAGCGTCACTCCTTGGCCTTCCTGTGTCCCTCATCCCTGTTCCCCTTGTCCCTTCCAGCTCACCACTGTAAGCAGCCAGAGACACCTTCCCATGCCAACGTGGGAGCTCTGGATTTGCCATCCCTGGGCTACACCTTGATCTACTCCTGCCAGAGCGGGTTCTATCTCACCGGGGGCTCCGAGCACAGGACCTGCAAAGCCGATGGCAGCTGGACAGGGAAGCCCCCCATCTGCCTTGGTGAGAGGGGGTGGCACTGGGGGGGCATTGCACCCACTGGGAAACACAGCTTTGGAAGCTTGCTGGTAGAATTATTATTTCTCAAATTAACATAATCTCTGTTTGTGGCAACTTCTCAAAGTCAGGAGCGATCGGAAAGTTTGGAGGGTGTGAAGTGACAAGGAGCGGATCCACTTGGATCATCCACAGGGATGATCCACGTGGCTGGGCTTGGAATGAATGCAGCACACAGGGGGTTAACCCCCCCCACCCTCAGGTCTCTGCTCAGGAGTAAATCCCAGACTGCAGACCAGTTTCCTTGGATAATTCCTGCCATGCTGCATCACACCACAGTCCAGCCTCCAGCTGGGGTGTCTGCTTGTCCATACATGGAGGTTCCAGTGCAGGAATAAATGTGATGTAGATCTGTGACAGTGCCACAGAGCGATTTTCAGCAGAGCCACGTGTTTGTCTTCTGGTTGTAGAGACCACGGACCTTGATGTCCTAGAAAGGCAGTTTTCAGTCTGTGGACAGACCTGGCACTCGGTGCTGGGGTCACAGTTCAAAGGAAGGAGGAAGGTGTCCTGAGCATCGTTTGGGTTTGACCTTTTTCCCCCTCAAAAGGAGGAAAATCAGAGCCTGATTTTCGATTCGTGGGAGCTGGAGCCAAGTGAAGGCTCTCTACAGCCAGAAGATCCCCCAGAGCTGTCTGAGGATCCTCTGCCAGGTGGTTTTGGGTCTGGAACGACCTGCACCTGACAGAGATTGTTCTTTTAACCTCCCACAGAGTCTCAGATGAGGAACACATAAAGGTCTAACCCTGACATGGAGCTGTGGCTCTCGTGGAGTGGGATAACCCACCCTGGACACTTGGGGTGGGAGCGGGTGGAAGGGCAGGATGAGAAATGGAAGCTTCTTGCAGAGCACAGCGGGATGTGCAGCTGCATCCCTGGTGCCAGCCAGGGGTGCCCTGTGAGGGCACCACGAGTGTCCCCGCAGGGTGTGCCACCCCAGTGCTCACCAGCTTGTGGGTTTCCTTCTCTTCCAGCCGATGTCCGTCCCAGCGGGAGGCCCGTGGGCACCGCGCGGGACCCGCCGCTCGCCAAGCTCTCAGGTACACCAGGGGCTCATTCCTGTGGGAGACATCAGTGCCAGGCCTGGACCTGGTCAAACCCATCCCTTCCCACCCCTTCTCCCAGCCAGATCCTTGCCGGGAGCTGCTGGGCTGGGGCTGGTTGGAGCAGCTTCCCTGGAGAAGTTGTGCATCAACATCCACTGCCCTCCCTGGGGCCATTCCAGAGGTCCGAGCCCTCTGGGATGTTGTTACATTTGACCTTTCGGGGAAAAAGACCAAAAAATAGGTTTTGTTATCTTTTCCTAATTTTGTTTTTAAAACTTTGGTGGTGTTTTTTTGTCCAACCAACCAAATGAAATCCATCAGCTTGGCTTTGTGCTCCGTTGTGACTGCACAGGCAGGGCGGGGTCAGAGACACCCCAATTATGGAGCTCTGAATTGAAAGAAGGGAACAAATTCTTCTCCGGTTCGACTCCTGAAAGATGGAAATCCTTGGGAATGACGTGTGCATGCCTGATTGCTGTGCTTTGCAGTGCCTGCTGATGTGTTTGCAAGGAATTCCCTGTGGAAAGGCTCCTACGAGTACCTGGGCAAGAAGCAGCCGGCCATGCTGTCTGTCACCAGCTTCGACCCTGCCACCAGTAAAGTCAACGCCACCCTCATAGACCACAGCGGGGTGGAGCTCCAGGTGTCTGGTAAGGACATTACACTTGTCCCAAGGGGTGTCTGGACCAGGGCAGGGACTTGCCCCTCTGTCCCAGCACTGCTGAGGGGCCCCTCCAGGGCTGCGTCCAGCTCAGGGACCCTCATGGCAAGGAGGACATGGAAGGGCCTGGAGCGAGTCCAGGGAGGGCAGGGGACTTGTAGCTTGTGATAAAAAAGATTAAATGATGTGAGTTGGACTTTGATGGCCTTCGTGGGTCCCTTCCAGCTCAGGGTTTTCTGTGAGTGCTCCTCCGTGGAGCACATGGTTGTTCCTGACCCAGCAACACCACCTAAATATTAACAGTTGAGTCCTTTCCCATATGGAAAATATCTTTTTAATATCCTGGGATTGGACATGGGATTGTGTGTCTGTGCAGTGTCCCAGTGTGTCCCCCTGACAGGGTTGGTCCGTCCCACTCTGAGATGATGAGGTGGTTTCTCTGGCCTCTCAGGCACAAAGTCAATCCCAAATCATTACGAGTTAGAATTTACAAGCCCCTTGTTTTCCAGGCATTTACAAGAAGGAAGATGTGCACCTGCTTCTGCAGGTCTACCAGATCATGGGGCCAGTGGAGATCTTTGTCAACAAGTTCAAAAACGATAAATGGGCTCTGGATGGACACGTAAGTTGAGGGGCACTTGGGCACAAGAGCCACCCACCCCTCTCCTGGTGCTGCTGTCACAGCCTGGCTCTTCCCCCCCTGAAGCTGAGGGATAAGTCCCCGGGCTGGTGGCAGGATGAGGCTGCCCCAGTGACCACCCCTGAAGGGACACGGGGACGTAACGAGCCCTGACAGCTCCTCGTGCTCCCTTGCAGATGTGTGTGGGTTTTCCTCCCCCGTGGGCTGAAATCTGCCCATCTCCCACATAACACTGAGGGAGAAACCAACGTGATTAATTCCGTTTTAACGTTTTCTGTCTGCTAAACGTCAAGTGAGCAGAGCTGATCTTCCCTAATGGAGTCAACTCCTCACCCCCACTGTGTGTCTGGGAGCGTCCCACACCCTGAAGGGAGCTGGGGACAAATGTGCATCCATGGCCAGTTGTGGCCCAGGGCTTTTGTTCTCCCTCTGGGATCAGCAAAGGCTTCTGGAGTTTATCACAAACAGCAGTTGAGTTTGTTTTCCTTCCTTTGAGCCGTGAGAGCTTTCAGCTGCTGGGCTTGAAAAAGCACCACGGTTTGCTGGGGAATTGAATCAAATTGATGCTGTGCCTGAACTTGAAAGGGTGTTAAATGTTGGGCAAGTGTGTTATCTCCTCTCTGCTGTCCCTGCAGGTCTCCTCGGAGTCCTCGAGTGGCACCTTAGTGTACCAGGGCTTTGTGCGTGGCAAAGGCTTCGGGCAGTTCGGCCTCCAGAGACTGGGTAAAATCCCTCTCCCTGGGGCTTTTCCCCTCGATTCTGGCAGCTCTGTTTTGGTGGGAGTGGAGGTTTCCAAATGGGGAATGTTTCTCCTGTCCCTGCCTTTAATTTTTGGTGCATCTGGGTGTCCTGCTGAGCCCCCCCTCAGTGTGAGACCAGGGGGGGACACACAGCACAGCAACAGGATTTGGGATTAAGGTGAGGCATCAACAGGCTGTTGTCTGGAGCCACAAATAGCACCTGGACATTATTTTTTCTCCATGGTACCACATTTCTGACGAGCCCAAGTCCCATTTCTACCACAGAAAGTGTCTCCATTGCCCTTTCAGAAATCCCAGAGGCTCTTGAGAGCTTAAACTACCCAAATATCTCTTAAAATGTACTTTGAGCTTTTAATCTCGGAGGCTTTTTGGGATCTTCTCACCTTTATGGAGAATTAGATGCTCGTTATTGCATTTCAAAGTCTCCCTTAAAGCCCAGCTTTACGCATCCAAGTTTGAAGATTTTGGCAAGATCAACCTCCTTACATCTCTCTTTAATTGCAGTTCTAAATAAATGATGATGTCTAAGCTGGGCTGGATCTCCAGACCATCCTTCATACGCAGCTCAGCAGCTTTGGAGTACCTTTTCCAGCGCCACTTCCAACCAGCCCATTTTGCTGCTGGTGTCACCTGGAAGTGGAGCAAACCAGTGCTGGTTTGAAATGTGGGGTTTTTTTCTGCTGTGTTCCAGACATCAGCATGATGGAAAACGATCCTGAATCCATAGGACACCACTTTGCATCCAACAGCAGTTCTGTGGCAGCTGCCATTCTTGTGCCTTTCATCGCCCTGATTATTGCAGGGTTTGTGCTTTATCTCTACAAACACAGGTGGGTGAAACAAAACTCAGGGGGCTCTCAGAAATGCTGAGCTGGACTTCAGATCCCACCCCCCTTAGCCCTGGTTTCACTTTTAATTCAGAAGGTGAAAAGGCAACAAAGCAAAGGGGTGTGGAGGGGTGAGGGTTTGGGAGGAGAGAGTGGGGAGAGGTTTTCTGACCAGTAATAAGATTGGTGGCCACATTAAGGAGGATAAAGCAAAGTAAATTCCATGCTCCAGCATTCAAGCTGGCTTTGCATATATTGTAAATTAGCATTTTCTCCACATCAGGGCATTGCTGTGGGGGCTCTGCAGAGGGAGGGTGCCCGGGGCTGTGGCAGCACCCAGGAGCTACAGCCAGGTTTCTGTGCCTCATCCTCAAAAGGACCTTCCCCTTCCCCCTGATGTCTTGTCAGGGTTATCCAGCTGCCTCCAGCAGAGCCGTGAACCAGGCTCTTCCCCCAGAGGGTGGTGGGCACTGAGCAGGCTCCCCAGGGCAGTGGGCACGGCCCCGAGGCTGCCAGAGCTCCAGGAGGGTTTGGATGATGCTCTGTGATTCTTGGGGATGTTCCTGTGCAGGGCTGAGGGTTGAACTGGATGCTCCCTGTGACTCTGTGGATTCTCCCCCTTCTCTATCCTGCAGGAGAAGACCAAAAGTCCCCTTCAATGGCTACGCTGGCCACGAGAACACCAACGTGAGGGCCACCTTCGAGAACCCCATGTACGACCGGAACCTGCAGCCCACGGACATCGTGGCCAGCGAGGCAGAGTTCACAGTGAGCACGGTGTGCACGGCCGTATAGCACCCGCCTGGCACGGTGAGGGCACCCCTGGCACCTCCCAGACTGGCATCCTGCAGTGCTGGGGGGGGGAAGGGATCACAAGGGTCGTGTAGTTCCGCCGCTCTTTGCCAGCCAAGGTTGCTCCAACCCGGCCGTGGATGCTCCCAGGGACGGGGCAGCCACAGCATGTCTGTGCCAGGGCGTGCCCGCCCTCCCAGCGAGGATCTCCTTCCCGGTATCCCACCAAACCCTGCCCTCAGTTTGATGCTGTATCGAAGCAGAGGGTCAAAGGAGCCCCCAGAGTTGTTCAGGTTGCCCAAAAGACCTTGTGGTTCTTGGAGTGTCCCGTGTGGGGTCAGGAGTTGGACTCGACCCTTCCTTTTAGCTCAGGATCTTCTGATTCTAAGAAAGCATCTCCATGAGGGGCCAAACCCGGACCCACAAGGATCATCGAGTCCAACTCCTGGCCCTGCAAAGGACCATCTCTGGCTCTCATGTGCTGGTTGTTGGTTGGGAACCCCTTGGAGAGCAGTGGCCAAGCCAGTCCCGACATACCTGTGCTGAGAACAGTCCAAAGGGGAAGGAAGAGATGGGTCTCTACGAGGGATCGGTCACCGTGTGACTCCAGACAGGGTTTTGCACAGTGGTCAGGTGTTTAAAAGCTTCTTTGTGATAATCAGAAGTGGCTTGTGGAGCCTTCCAGACCGGAATGTTCCGGGTTCAGGATAGAGGAGCTGTTGCAGGCTCTCCCAGCAGTTCTGTGTGCAATAACACACTGTTTGTTTCCTTTCCCCCTGTCCCAGATTCCTGCGGGCTCGCTGTCTGGTGGATGATTGTGTTTCACCTCACTAGTGTCCATCCATCCCCTGCCCATCTCCCTCCTCCCAACCTTGTTGAGGCTGTGGAGAAGCTGCTGCCCCTCGTTGGACTCTGTGTTGTCCTTCCCCACCTGGATCCACCCTCTCCATCCTGCCGTGGATCACGAAGCCAACCAAAGGTCTGCTCCTGCTCAGCTGCTCCTTCCCACCCTGCCAGGGGGGCTCATTCCAAGTTTCCTGGGGAAAGGGAGGACCTGGCGAGGCTTTTCCAACCTGCTCCTGGTGGTGTGTTCCTGGAGGGAGCCGTGGGGGGTCCCACCAGCTGCCCCCCCGACTTTGGGAAGAGCCAAAGAGGCACGAGCAGGTTGTGCACAAGGTGCTGACTGGATTTATGGAAAACACGGGGATGGGACAGGATGAGCTCTGTGTGTGTCTGTGTTTGGGTCTGTGGGATATTTCTTTGGTGTTTTTCCTACTCCAAGGCTCTCGAAGAGGGAGAGTTTTCAAACGGGACCTTTCCATGGGAAAAGCAAAACTTTGGAAGCTTTTCCCCCTCTTCCCTGTTTCATTTTCCTTTGGGCATTCCCACTGTGTTCGTTCCTGCGGCTCTCAGGGCTGGGGAAGAAACATCCCCCCTCTGAGGCGGCTGATTTTAGCTGTGTCCAAACCCCCTGACCAGGAAACCACTGGCAGACACGAAGGGACAAAAACCTCTTTCAAAAAGAACTCTTAACAAATCCCGATTTCCCCCCAACAGCACCCGAAAGCCTTTGCCCTTTCCACATTGATCCTCCAAATGGCAATGCAATAAGAGTTTTAATTCCCCTCCAAAGCTGCTCCCTTTATTTCCCAGGGGCACAAAGGTTGCCTTGGCTTTCTTGGGAGCACGTAAGGCAGCTTGACATTTTTCCTGCCTTAGAGGAGAGCGATGCTTTGGTGACTTTGTCCCCCTCTAATGAGGAGCAGAGCTGCTCTTGTTGATCCAGGCTTTGAGCCTGTTTGAGTCCCAGGGAGGGAGCAGTGGCTTTTCCCCCACTGAGTGTCCCTGGGGCAGCTCCTCCTTCCAGCAGACTGGAAGGGAAATCAGCATTAAACCTCTCGGGCGGGGGGGGGTGTTTCCATCCATGCTCACATTCAAGCTGTGGTTTTCCCCTCCCTGAGATCAGCAGAAAATTGAAAACCACAGGGTAGGGGTGTTTTTTTTTTTTTTGTGGTTTGTTTATTCTTTTACTTGGGGGGGGGGGGACATATATAAATATATATTATTTTTTTTACTTCTGTCTCTTCTTCAGTGCTCTTAGAGTGAAGCAGCTTTCTCCAGCCTCGTGGCTGAAACAGCCAGCCTGCCAAAAAATGCCACCTCTGCTCCCCAAAGCAGGAAAAGGTGCTGTGATTTACCCCTGAGAGGCGGGAGCAGGAGCCAGAGCCCTGATCTGCTGTGGGCAGGAGGTGGTGCCCACGCGGGGTGGGGCATGCAGGGGGGCTCAGGGCACTGCTGGGCCGTGTCCTGCAGCAGGGAGGGCTCCCAGGGGGTGGTGGAGAAGGCTCCAGGATGGAATTCCTTGCGGGGGGGGGGGTCTGTCCCTCTTGGGGCTCCTCCAGCTCGCAGGACACGGATCCCCGAGGGGTCCCACGAAGGGTCGGTGGCAGAGGGGACACTCAGGAGTGGGGCCAAGCCTTGTCCCCCCTCCCGTTCACCAGCTGGGCAACCCCAGGGAAGGCGGGAGCTGCTTCCCTGGGCACAGGGGGAGCAAGGCTGGGCTGTTCCCTTGGATCCCGTGCTGGCTCCTGCAGGGAAGCAGCTCCTTCCTGCCTCCAGGTGGGCTCTGCTGGGCCAGCCTTGCTCCCAAGATCCCTAAATTATCCCATGCTCCGTCCCCCTGGCCAAACCCGCAGCCAAACCCCCCCCCAGCTCCTGTCCCTGCTGCTCCAACACCCGCAGCGTGCCAGCTCCTCTTCCAGTGCCCAAAATTCCAACCCCTCCGTGGGAATCCCTTCCAGGTTCCTGTCCCTGGAAAAAGCCTCTCCCGAAAAAGCTGGGGAAAGCTCCAGAACAGCCTCTCCTGGCTGGGAAGGTGCTCTGGGTGGAGAGCAGGGGGCACACACATACGCACACAGTGGCTTCCCAGACCTTCCTGACTCCCGCTCATTCCCTGGAATAACCAGGAAAAACTCGTGTCAAGGTGTGTGAAATAAACCCAGATTATTTAAACACCCGGGTAAGGAAGGGGGGAAGCTCTACCCGAGCAAGACTTGCTGCTTTTGACCCACCAAGTACCTTTTTCTGCTGTTGCCCAAGTAGCAAAGGAAGCTTTTTTGCAAGCTGGCTGGGACCTGATGCGTGACATTCTCCATCCTTGTGCCCAGAGGACTTGCATTATGTTAAAAAAATTTTAAAAAAATTAAAAAAATAAAATAAAATAAAATTAAAAAAAAAATATGGAAAAAAAAAGGAGAAAAATTAACAAAAAAAAAAAGGAAAAAATCCCTCTTTTGTACAGAGATATATTTTTATGAATCAGAAGTTTGTACAGTTAAAAAAAAACACAATGTAAATGTTTTTTTCATTATTGTAGTAAGGAGTAGTGGAAGATCAGCTTTTTTTGTAAATGTAATAAAATGTATAAATCTGGTTTACATAAAAGTGTACATATGTAATCTATACATACACCTGGCTTGTCTGCAGTATATACAGTTTAATTTATCTGTCTCTGTATATGAGGCTTTCCCTTGTGTTCAGGCATACTTTGCTGAATTTGAAAGCTATTTTAAATTTTTGACTTAAAATAAAATATAAATTTTTGCATTGCTTTTCTTACATTTCCTGGTGCCTTTTTCCTGAGCTGCCAAAGGGGGTTTTTCCCAGGATCCTCTGGATTCTCTCACACACACACACACACACATATATGAGGTTCCTGACATTCCAGCTGCTTGGAAGCACATCCCAACTCTTGGGGAGGAGGAAAACATGGAAGATTCAGGCAGGACCAACCCTCTTCCCCGGGGAGCTCTGTGGGAATTCAGCCTGGATGTGGAGGCAGCAGCTCATCCATAGGGAATTAATCCGGTCCAACATCTGCCCTCCCTCTCCCTTCCCACCCCTCTGCACTGATGGGATGTGATGTTATTCCAGCTGCGGTCCCACCCCTCCAGCAAGGAACGGATGCTCAGGCTGCTGTGTTGGGAGCTCCTGAGCCTCTGCCACAGCAGGTCAGCTTTGAAATTCAGCTGCTCAAAGGCCCTCAAAGAAACCGACCCACCCCTCCCAACTGGGCTTTATTTCTCACCATCGCTTCTAATTAAACCCGAAAGAGCACCCAAGCGCCCCGAGTGAGCCCAGCTGTGGGTGATGCCCCTCCTCATCCAGGTCTGGGCTTGAATTCGCACAGAAATTTCATGGTCTGGTTGGGAAAGGACGTTGGGTTTGTTGTTAGGGACGTGTCTCCTTGTCCTGGATTAGGAGGGGAATCTGAGAAGGCTGGATTTTTGAGGTTAAACGGGTGTGTTTTCATGCCTGATGTCCCCAGTGGAGTTTGGGCCCTGCTTTTGCTGTGACCTGGATTAAAGCCTTACCCCACTGGTGGTTCTGTGACACCGACTCACATGTCCCGCCTAAGAAGGTGGGTTTAGTTAATTAATTAATAAGTTACCCCTGCAGTGCAGGGGAGGAGTCACCTCCTTGCACCCCGAATTGGAAGCATCAGCCTTTTTAGGTTCCCTCAGTAGGAAGGGAGCCCAAAGCATCCTGTGGGCACCCCCAGAGTGCCAGGGGGGCTCTGGGTGCCCCCTCCCCATCCAAGGTGCTGCTGGCAGTGCCACCATGGGGTGACAGCCCTGTGGCCCCCAAAGTCCTGGGTGGGACCCCAAATGAGGGGCTTGGGAGCTCAAAAATGAGCCACCTGCACCGGGGCAGAGCTTTAATCTCTTGGAGCCCCAGAGAAAGGCACAGCCAGGCAGCCACTGAGTCAGTGGATTGGTGCAGGGATCAGCCTGGAAGAGCTCCTGGATGCTGCTGGAATGTGAGTCCATCTGCCCTGGGGAGCATGTTCTGTAGCAGCTCCTTAAATTACTGCCCATCCCAGGTGGGACATTCCCACTCTTTCACCTCATCCCTGCAGGCAGAGATCCCTCCCTGCCTCTCGTGTCAGCAGGGCCAGTCCAAGCTCACGTGGTCCATAATTCCTCATCCCTGCCCCTTTCCCAGAGCGCTGATTCCCCTCCAAATGCAAAATTGATTCTTTGGCTTTTTCCAGCAGGTTTTTATCACCGAGCTCTGCCAAGGGCAGCAGAACCCCCCGTGCTCTGGGAGGGGGGACAAAAGGGGTCCCCAGAGCCCCCCGTGCCCCTCCAGCTCCTCCCCCTCCCCCAAACCCTGCGCTCCAGGATGCCCCAATTTGCCTTAATTAGGTTGCTCTCTGCCGAACGCCCCCTCTCCCCCTTCCCAGTGAGTGAGTGACAGCGATTAGCTCCCGGCTCAGCACTCATCAACCAAATTTGGGTTCAAACCAAGGGCCTGACGTGGTCTTTGATGTCCTGCTGGTGCCCACGTCGCTCTGCCCACGCCGCTCTGCCCACGCCGCTCTGCCCACGCCGCCCCACCGGTGCCAGTTTGATGCTCTCCGTGGCATTTGCGCTGCCTTTCATTTGTCTCCTCCACATCACAGACGCTTTATCTTCGCTTTCCCTCCCTCCCTGTCTTGCCCTCAGCTGGTTTTCCCAAAATAAGGGCGGTGGGGAAGGTGGAGCTGAGTGTTTGCAGGAGGTTTTCCAGCAGTGCTGGAGTTTGGTGTGAGGGGTTTTCATGAGGGGTGTGTGTGTCGCTCTGGGGTTTGGAGCAGTAAAAGTGTTCCTGTGGGACTGAAGAGGACTCTGGTGGAGGAAAGATGGCCCCAACCTCTTGGAGCTCCACAGAGCTTTGCCTGTGGGTTCTTTTTGCTCCTGTTGCCCAAAGAAGCTGTAGCTGGAAGTGTCCAAGGGCAGGTTGGAGCAACCTGGGCTGATGGAAGATGTCCCTGCCCATGGCAAGGGGGGTGGGACTGGATGATCTTCAATATCCCTTCCAACCCAAGCCATTCCATGATTCCTCCTGCTCCCAGTTCTCAGGGATGCCCCCCTGTCCCTGTTTGGGTCCCTCAGGGACAGGGAGTCCATCCCTGACACCCTTTTGGGTGCTCAGTGGGAAAGTGAGGAACAGGAGGGTTCTGGGAGCAAAAGCAGAAGTGATTCCCAGGATTTGGGTTGTGGGGGATTATTCGGCATCTCCTGGAGCTACACAGGGACAAACACGCTTGGTTTTATTTCCTGGGAAGGTGCTGATTGTACAAATTCCTCCCATCCTCATCTGAGCAGGTGAGGGATGGAAAACCCACCACAAGGAGAGGCAGATGAGCAGCACCCCCAGCAAATCATCACCCAAATAAAACCCCAGGTGGGACAGGGGTTTGTGTTATTTAATTGAGATTTTGCATCTCTGCAGGAGAAGAGAACTTCAGAAACCTTCCAAACACTAAGAGGAGAATTTATAGTTCAGTGCTAGGGAGGGGAAATGCATAATTCATTTTCCGAATTTTGGAAGCCCTAAAAAATAGTGGGGGAAACTTAACAAAAAAAAAAAAAAAAAAAAAGTGGCATTTCATTTATATTTGCAGTGGGAGCTCCAGCTGAGGGCTCAGGAATTCAGCATCCCTGTGCAGGCAGGTTTGGGTGTGGAGAGGGGTTTGTTTGTGGCTGTGGGTGATGCCTGGGAATTCAGCACATGGAAATCCCAGGGAGAGGGTTAGAAATAAAGGCTGGGAGCAGCACTGGCTTTTCCTGCCGCCCGGGAAAAGGCAGGTGATCCCAGGGGAATCTGCAGCCAGCCTTGGCCGTGTCCTCATCAGCCAAAGAGGTGCCAAGTGCTCGGGTTTCAGATGTGTGCGGCAGTGAAGTGCTATTAGTGCGGGAAAGGAGCCGGCTTGGTTATCCCAGCACAGCCAAAAGGATTCCCCCTGCAGACAGGTGAGATAATTCATCATTATCATCCCACAGCACCGTCAATATTCCAGCGTGGGGAGGGACTTCAGCACCCTTTGGCAGCAGCCACCTCCTCTGCCAGCCTCCTGTTGCTCCTGGCACTCCAAGCCCTCAAGTTTGTCCAACTGCTGGGGGAAGAAAAGTACCAGAAACCCTCTGGTTGCTTTTCTTCCTCAAACCTCTGCCAGGGGATATCGTCATTTTACCCTGCCCTTTAGTGTTGAGTCATTAGGATAGAAACTGACTTTCAGATGCTTTCAGAGATCCCTCCTCTGCTGCCAGCCCAGCCGTGCCCTCCTGAGGCACCTCTGCTGGATGCTGGGCTGGGGATTGATCCCAGGGGAAGAGCTCCCCTTGGAAAATCTCTGCCAACTGCACTTGCTGAGCTCACCCAGGGATTTTTTTTTAATTATTATTTTTCCTGAAAATTTCAGCTTGTGGTGAGAGGATTCAGCTGGTGTTGATCCCAGAGCCCGGATCCTGCTCCCGAAATTCAGGCTGGAATAGCTCTGCAAAACTTTGGTACAGACTTTCTCTCTTTGGGAAGCCTCAGGGTCTGCCCAGACACACCGAGCTCCTGCCACCCTGTACTGGCAGAGGAGAGGGTGGGAATTTCAGCCCAGATTCCCTGAGATCCCTCAAAACAGCCTGAAATCCTCCTGGAAGTGCTCTGGGATATAGGATTATTAGAGCAGAGTAGGTTTGCTGAGCTGAAGACGCTTTACTTTTCCCTCAAGCTACTTTATATTCTTCTTTCTGTATTGACACATTTTTCTCCCCCACTCCAATCCAGCCTTAATTTTCGACTGTTAATCAGGCAAAGCACCGTGGCACGAGCTTTAATTAAAGAATTAAAGCCATACCTGAAGAATGCAGATGTGATGGCAAAATTGAATTATTTAAATACAGCCAGGCCATTAATTATGCATGTCCTTCAATCTTTCATCTCTTGATAAGCTCCAGCAGCTTTTGGAAGGGGGAAAAGAAGAAGCTGAAAAGTCTGTGTGAATTAATGAAGCGTGAGAAGCTGGTTTGGGGTAGTGGGAGCTGCAGATCAAGGCTGGGGGGGCTGGGGGGGCTCACCTGGGGAAAAGGAGGCTCAGGGGGGACCTTCCCACTCTCTAAAATTACCAGGAGCTTGGAGACAAGTTGGGGTCGGGCTCTTCGCCCAGGGAACACGGGACAGGATGAGGGGAAACAGCCTCAAGTCGCACCGGGGCAGGTTTAAGTTGGACATCAGGGAAATTTCATCACTGGAAGGGTTATCAGGCTTTGGGATGGGCTGGAAGTGTTAAAAACCGTGTAGATTTGGTGCCTGGGAATGAAGTTTCGTGGTGGCCTCGACAGTGCTGGGTTGGTGGTCGGACTCAGTGGTCTCAGAGGGCTTTTCCAGCTCAGGGGTTTATGATTCTGAGAAAACAGCAATAAACGCAGGTCACAGACTCTCACAGCCCGAGATGGGGCTGCAGTAAATGACAGAGGGATCCCAGCGTGTCCCATCCCACATCCCCAGGGACGGCAGCCCTCAGATCTGCCTCGAGCTCTCCTTAAAACCACTCTCACGTTGGCCCAGGAGAGTCTGGGACATCAATTGCTGATGGGGACAGGAAGGAGGGAGGGGAGCATGTCCCACATTCCCACCGTTGGCACCAGCAGAGCAGGAGATCAGTGATTACACCAGAGCAGCAGAGCACAACCCCCTTTTCCCCTGGGCTGCTGTGCTGGGCTTCGCTCCCTTTTCCCTCTCCCTGCTCCTTATTCCAGCTCTGCCTCCTGCCCTGCCAGCACAGCAGCCTCCAATAAATATGTCAATACCAATCTGAAATCATCAGGTCGTGATGCCCTTGGATTGGCTTTATGGAGTGAGATGATTTGAAATATTTATGTGCGATAACTGGGCTGGGAGAAAAGGAGTAATAGAATGGAAGGAGGTTATTAATGTTTGCTGAACAGATTTACTCCGTGTAATCAAATTGCAACATATGCTTGGGGGGGTGGAAATCAACAGTGTTAACGAATTGCAGCTCAAGCCTGGCTTGGAGGAGCCAAATCCTGAGTTCTGTGGCAGTTTCTGCCGGAAAACAACATTTATGGTGCTCACATTGTGACCCCTGGGGTGAAGAGATGCTGGTTTGGCATCAGGCACGATAATTCTCTGAGCTTTGGACAGCAGGGTCGGTGGTTTGTGTTGGTTTGGGCACAGCAGCGGGTTTGGGACCAGGCAGGCTCAGCCCTGGGTCTGCTGGGTGATGTCCTGGTGACAGATCCCACCCTGTCCTGGTGACAGACCCCACCCTGTCCTGGTGACAGATCCCACCCTGTCCTGGTGACAGAATCCCCTGTCCTGGTGACAGATCCCACTCTGTCCTGGTGACAGAATCTGCTGTCCTGGTGACAGACCCCACCCTGTCCTGGTGACATACCCCCCCCTGTCCTGGTGACAGAATCCCCTGTCCTGGTGACAGGATCCCCTGTCCTGGTGACAGACCCAGATGGCCAAGAGAGCTGAAGAGGAACTTTGGACAAGGAGAAGAAGGAACAGCTTCCCACTGCCAGAGTGCGAATAGATGGGATGTTGGGATGAAATTCCTCCCTGGGAGGGTGGGCAGGCCCTGGCACAGGTTGCCCAGAGCAGCTGTGGCTGCCCCATCCCTGGGAGAGTCCAAGGCCAGGCTGGAGCACCCTGGGATAGTGGGAGGTGTCCCTGCCGGTGGGGACTGGATGGGGTTTGAGGTCCCTTCCAGCCCAAACCATTCCAGGCCTCCATTTCCTTTTCAGAGCCCACCCTGTTCTCCCCATTCCAAGGTGTGTGTGGTCACCCACCCAGAGGTGCTTTGCAAGGAAAGAGAGTTATTGCACAGCCAAAGCTTTCATTTATTTTAATGGCATCAGGTCCACAAGCTGAGTTATTACACCAAGAAAAACTAATGAGCTCCCTGGGGAAAGGCTCCCCCTGTGCCCACTGCCTGCCAACCTCATCCACTGGGATTCTAAAAACACAGGATGGGGGATCAGATCACTGGGGAATAATGGCTGAGCCTTTTCCACAGGCATCTAAAACAGTGGGCAGATTTCATCTCAGTAACTGTTTGCCCTTGTTCAAATCCTGAAGGGAAAAGCCCTGATGGATTTAGAATCACGGAATGGTTTGGGTTGGAAGGGACCTCAAAGCCCACCCAGTGCCACCCCCGTCCATGGACAGGGACACCTCCCACTAGCCCAGGGTGCTCCAAATCCCATCCAGCCTGGCCTGGGACACTCCCAGGGATGGGAAGCCTCGGGCTCAGGTTCACCAGAGCTCCCTGCAAACCCCTCTCCTCCCGCTCAGGCATCTGTAGCAAAAGACAACAACTCAAACGCCGCCTTTTTGAACTCGTCCAAACAGTTCTGATCAGATAGTTGGGGTTTTAATGCACTTTGCAGTTGATCTGTATTTCTCCCTCACATTGCTATGCCACGGGTTGTTTGGACAAACCTGCATCATCTACAGCAAAACAATTAATTTGAGGTTGGAAAGAATAACTAACAGACCTCCGGACAACTCTAATTTTTTAAGCACCACTTTTTTTTTTTCTTTCCCTTTCACTTTTTAAGAGATATTTCCAGATTTGAGAGCTCCTCTGCTACTGCTGCAGGACAGGCCAGACAGGGCATTTCTTTTAGCTGGAACATTCAGTGTGGGGTTGGATTTGGTTTTAGCAGCCAGGCCAGTCCTGCTGCTGGGACACCTGGTGGGATTTTCCCTCCTGTGTCTGGATGGGGCATCCAAAATCTGCAAATCCTGCTTTAATGAGAAGCCGCTGCTTTCTGCTGGAGAAATGCAGGGCTTTAATTATCCCATGGAATTACACTGACACCCCCTGGCCCCGGCAGATCCGATGATAATTAGACCTGTTGGGTCTCCAGTGGAGGAGAACAGGAATTTTCCAGTGTGATGCTGCCATGTGTCCTTGAAGGAAAGCACAATCATTCAGGAGCTGGAAGTTTGACAGGATGCCAGTTTCAATCCACCCATTGGAATGTTTCCTTGTCAACAGTGGTACAGCCACGTGTCCATCATGAGAATTTTCCTCTAAAAAACTTTATTTGGCAGAGAAGAAACGGTGAGGAGTTGGCTCTTCTTGTTGGGTTTGTTTCGGGGGTTCTGCTGTTGGGTTTGGACTTTTTTATTGGTGAGTTTTTTTCGGGGGGGGGGGGGAGGGAGGAAGGGGTTTAATGTGAATTCCTTAATTATCCTTAAAAACATCCTTATACAAGTAAGCAGAGAAAAGGGAAGGTATTCCTGATTCCCTCCTCTGTCCTCCTTAGGGCTGATGGCCTTTGGGTCCTTCCTTCCTGCTGGGATGGCAGGGAGTGCACCAGGATGTCCCTGGAGGGCTGGGATGTGGACACTGGGGGGGGCTCCTCCTCCAAGGAATTCAGGGCTGGCTTTGTGGGATGCAGCAGCCTCTCCTTCCCAGCAGGAGGCAGGACACAAAGGCTGCTCCCTCCGTTCCAGCTGTCCCGGGGGGCAGGGTCAGGATTCGTTTCTATTTACACAGAGCCACAAAGGCCTGGGTGGTGATGGCAGAGAAATGATTCGGAGCCCAAATCTCGGCTCAGTTTCCATAAGGAACATCCCTGGGGATTCCAGGGCTGGGGAGCAGCAGGTGAGGTCTGGGTTGCACCTCCCAAAACAATCCTCCTCCTTACTCTTGGCAAGAGCCAGCCCTGACTGACGTTTCCAAGTGCTGTGGATGGGGAGATGGATCTGCTCCTTCAGACTCTGGAATTATGGAATCACTGAGGTTGGAAAAGCCCCCTCAAAGCAGCGAGTCTGGATGTGAGACACATTCCTGCAGGCTCTCCCTCTTCTCTCCACTATCCAGGGGTTGGAACTGGACGGTTTTTAAGGTCCCCTCCAACCCAAACCATTCCGTGCTCTGAAAGTCTAAGATGCTGACTCGGATTTGGGGTCATTCTTCCCAGAGCAAAGCAATTCCTGCAGAGGAGGAATTATGCAAATGGATTTGCTGCCAAAGGCCTGCCTGAGGAATTCAAAATGAGAAAAGGGGAAAGGCACTGGAGAAGAGGAGGTGATTTAATTCCCTGCATCTTTTTTTTTTGTCTTCCTTAATTTAAGAGAGCATAGGAAGGAAGTCTGGGATTGCTGAGGGTGCTGAGTGATGCTCAGCCCTGCCCAGAGAGCTCCAGGAGTATCCAGAGTGGTCCAGGGATTTCAGGTTGCACTCCCATATCACACAGAAGATTTCCTCGGTTTTTTTTTATCTGCTTTAAAAGCTACCTGCAGGAAATCAGAGAAAAAAAATCCTTAAAATTCGTGTTTTCCACTGTTAGACAAGACAGTATCTAAATATCCATGGATTTCCCTGGGGGAATATTCAGCCTTTATTCATTGCAATGAGAGTGGAGGCTCCTGGACAGCAAATGTGAGCTCAGCAGCGTCGATCCTGCTTTTCTGAGCTACAGTTCCAGAAGTAAATCACATATGGGAAGGGGCATGTGATGCACAGGGCAGGACTCAGCAGTTTGACAGCTCCTGCCACCCCTTCCCCGGAGCCTCTTCTACCTCTGTGAAACTCTGTCATCGCTCGGTGACAAGTGGGAGCTGCAGGGCTTGGGCTGCTCAGTCCTTATAAATAGCGAAGGCATTTGCATAAATCGCTCCCGAAAAAAAAAAAAAAAAATGAGTTGCGGGGGGAAAGACTCCGCTGCTTCCACGGGAAGGAGGATGAGGAGGCAGCTCTCGCCCTGTGCTCCCAGCCGGCACCTTCTGCAGGGCACGGTGCCCAGCACGGGGCTGGCAGGGCGAGCAGAGGGCTCCGGGGAAGCTTGGCATCCCGAATTAGCATCACTTCAGAGTCCAGCCAGCCGGTCCGCACGAGCCTCCGCAGTTTGGCCTCTTAATGAGAGCGTTTCGTCTGTTAACACTTCATTAAGTCCGCGGCCAAGCCGTTTCCAGGGCAATTTAAAGGCGTGTGCCTGTCCTTGGCTTCGTGGAGTGAGAGCCGGGACCGGGCAGGGCGAGGGGTGAAGTTCGGGAGGTTGGAGAAATCGGCTAAACCAGGTTTTTCTCCTGGTTGGAGGCTCCAGATGTCAAAGCTCGATTCCAAATCCCCCCTCCTCGGTCCCATCAAAGCTGGAACTGCTGGAAAAATCCACAAAAAAAAAAAAAAGCACTTTTTAGACACCCTGGAGCCGGAGAGGAGTTTAAAGAGCCACGGGAAGAAGATGAAGGACGTCTGAGAGCTTCACCAGGAGCATCCCATGGGATCCCCAGCCCGGCAGGGAGACGCATCGGGGAGGTTCCTGCCCCGCTCCCGGTAACTCCCTCATCCCAAAGAGTCGGGAGATGTTTTTAATTAGGATTTTTGTATTTTAAACTAAACACACGCACCCCAGCCCCGAGATACAACTCACTCAGAAAACAACCATCTGCCATCCTGAAACAATCCAAGCTCCAGGAAAAAACAAGCCCCGGAAAACTCCCTGAGTCTGCACAGGGGGAGTGCAAGGGGAGAGGAAAAGACCGGGTCGGTGGTTTCTCCCACCCTTTTTATAAATGCAATACAACCCCGAGTTATCCCCGCAGCTTAAAGATGGAGAGATAAGGGGTGGGGTGAGGCACACACGGGAAATATTGCTCCATTTGCCCTTTTAAAGAGTTATTTCGGCTCGTTCCGGAACGGGGCGCTGGGAATCCGAGGAATCCTTCACCTCCGCAGCCATCCTTGGCCTCTCTCCCGTCCCAGCACTCGCAGCTCATCAGCGGGTTATTAAATCAAGCCTCGGAATTGGAGGGGCGTGTTTGCACCTTGCACAGAGAAGTCAGGTTGGGGAAGGTTAAGTGGAAGAGGCAGCAGAGGGCACTGGGGGCAGCCCCGCGCCCCGGGCAAAGCCTGGCACAGCCAGCCCTCCCCTGGCACAGCTCAAGCGCCTGCCACTCCTCAGATCCCCAGAAATCTCCTTTATCCGAGGGCTGGGAATCCTGCAGCCTCGTCTGAGTAGATCCTGATGTTTTCCCCGCAGCTTGGCTCCTTGCTAAGGGGCTTATTTGGGAAAAGGAATAGTGATATTCCCATTCCCTGCCTTCTGCTGCTGCCTCAGCTCCCGACATGCACAGGCGTCACATGGAGGGATGTGATTTGGGATGTGATTTAGGATATGATTCCTGGAATATCCTCATGGAAACTGGAACCAGTGTGGATTCCCTGCCTATCCAGAGCTTTGTGTGTGTGGGAACAGCCAGAGGGGTTGTCCAGACAGGAGTGAAACCATCACCCTGTGAGAAACCCTCAGGGGAAGGAGCTGGGGAAAGGCTGAGGAAGGGAATTCCCGGGATCCCAACCCAGAGCCAGAGCAGGATCAATAATAAAGAACTTCCTAACACACCATGACCACAGAGTCATTTTGGTTGGAAAAGACTTCCAAGACCATGGAGTCCAAGCGGTGCCTGATGCCCACCTTGCCCCAGAGCACTGAGTGCCACAGCCAGTCCTGCTCTGGCCTCGGGGACAAGGTGGGCATCGGGCACAGGGTGGGCTCCCTATTGGAGGGCTTTTCCAACCTCAATGTTTCTGTGATTCCAGAATTCCTGGGAGGGGCAGGGCATCACCATCTGCTGCAGCTCTGCTGAAGATTTAGACCCAAACTTCCCGCTGAGTTGGTAAAATGCCCAGCTTTCCTGCCCTTGATCCTCCTGCTGCTCCCTCCATCCACGCTGGGAGCCGAGTGAGGAGCAGCCCTGGGCACACACACGGTCACTGCACCCTCCACTTTTCATCAGATCTCCCTTTTCATGGCCCAGATTTGCTTTTTAAAGCCTCACAAGTTGAGCGAAGCTTTTCCACACTGAACCTCTCTCCCTGCTCAGACACCAAATTGTTTCTGGCCAACTGCAAACCTTCTGCTCCATGAAGTGATTCTGTGTTTTTGAAGCATGGCTCATCGGCACAACCGAGCCAATGGGATTGTAGCTATTGATTTTTTTTTTTTTTTCCCCTACCTCTACCACTCTTCAGTGCTTGGAAAACGTTGCTGGAGCAAATGATAGTCGCTCTGGGGCAGTCTTGTACTTGCAGGAGCTCAGCAGACAATGTCCCTGCGTGTTACCTCCGTGTCCTACCAGCAAATTCGTCACAAAATTGAAAGGCAAGATTTAAAATCGGTGCTCACACACCACAAAATAACCCAGTACCACGCTCTGTCCGGTGCTGTGCAGGTGAAGAGGGATGGAGGTGCTTTAACCAGCCCTCACAATCAGCTCTCCCACAGGAAAGGCTTGGGAACACCCCCCATGAGCCACCTGGGCAGTGAAAAACGGGCCAAGGCACATGGAATTGGACCCAAATCCATGAATTAGCTGCTCTGTGTCCCACCTGCATGTGGGCAGCCCTGCCCAGGGTGGCACCTCGAACTCAGCCCTGACCCATCTAGGAAGCAGCTCCTGCTGCTGGCACTGGCGCCCCAGGAGGGATTGGCTCCCAAAGTCCCCCTTTTGTTGGGTTTTGTTGGAGTTTGTGCTCAGTGGTGCACGTTTGGCAGTGGCACAGTCAGGGCTCACACCAGCCTGGCACAAGGGGAGTCCCGGGAATTCAGCCAGGGATCACCGGGAGGAAACGGGGAGCGGCTACATCCCAAAACACCAGGTCATCCCTCCACAATCCCATACTGGTGCAGGATGCCCAGTGAGCACAGCACATCACTGGTGGCTGCCCCATCCCTGGAAGTGTCCAATTCCAGGCTGGATGGGGCTTGGAGTGACCTGGGATAGTGGGAGGTGTCCCTGCCCATGATAGGGGGTGGAATTAGATAATCTTTAAGGTCCCTTTCCAACCCAAACCATTCTGGAATTCTGTGATCCTAATGATGCTGCACCAAAGGAACGGAGAGAGGGTTTTTTGGAGCTGCCAAGTCAGAGCCGAGCTCCTTCGGAAACCCCCCTGGTAAAACAGATGGGAGCAAAATGATGTTGGCAGCGGAGTGTGGTTTAAAGACACGGCCCGGGGAGGTGACCACGGGCAGTGCCAGGGCTGCCAGGGTCTGAGGGCGAGGCAGGGTAAACAACAGACACCCTGCACCCTGGGAATGGGGTTTGTTGGGAACATCCACCTGCCGGACCCTCCTCTGCCCCCTCGTCCCTGCCTCGCTGGGACTGACCCCCTTCCAACATCTGCCAAGGCTTGGGAGCTAATTAGCTCCGCGGCAAACCATCATTAAGAGGCCAAATCAACATTATTCCCTTTGGAACAGGAAGCAGCTGTCCCCTGCTTTGCATCCAGGGATAATTGTGCCAGGCATTAACCCCTTCCTGCACGGCTGCCTGGGAGGGGGGTCTGCCCTGGAAATCCACGTGGGAAGGGCTGGAATTGCCTTGTACCTGCTGAGCGTCCCAAGAGCATTCCCGTTCCAGTGCAGCACATGGATGTGTGATGGGTCCATGGGGCATTCCTTGCCTGGATCCACGTGGCTCCAGCGGGATTCACCCCATCTGAGGGGGGGGACAGAAAAGACCCCCAGAGCCTCCACCAGCTCTGTGTCCCCAAGGGAGGGTTACAGAGGTGGGGGGTTTTATCCCTTGGAAACATCTCCGCGTTGCGGTTTGGAGAGACCCTTTGGGTAGGAACTCCCCGCGCTGGGGGCAGCGGGGGGAGGAGGATAATGGACTTTGGAGCTGGGTCAGAGGAGATGTGACTGCCCCTGCCCTGCAGCCCCCCTGGAGTGAACTCCCGAGGCGGGGGAGGCACAGCCAGGCCATCCATCACCGTCCCCAGCAATTCTGTCCCACGCTCGGAGCTGTCACAGCCCTTTCTCCCTCAGCTCCCTCAGCTCCCAACCCACGTGCTGCTGCCGCCTGCCAAGCACAGAGGACGTCAGGAATAAACCTGCCATCACCTCCCAGGCGCCCCGGGAGGGCAGAGATCCAGCTTTCCTTGGCACACCTTGGCATAGTGGCTGATTTTGCCCACAGAGACGGAAACGTCTCCCGCGGTGCTGCCCGGAGCCCACCCGGAGGGGGATGGAGCTGGCTGGATGCCCTGTGAGCATCCTTGGAAATCTTGCATCCAGGTGCTGCCCGGAGAAGGCTCTGCCTGCTCCAACATCCTCCTCTGCAAAGCCAGCACCTCCCTGAGGGCAGGGAAGGTGAGAAGTGCGGAGGAGGTGGCTGGGAGTGGCATTTTGCTGCCTAAAAGAAGGGAATGGATTGTTTTCCCTCGTGTTCAAAGCTTCCCCAGCCTCCTCAGAGCCTGGTTTTCCATACCCTGTGCCCACAGCAGGGAGGAATTGGCTTCATCCCAACATTTATACCCCGGCCTCAGTGGTCTGGCTGCTTTAGGCAGCTGAAAACTGTCCCAGCCTCGCAACAAGCTGCACCAAAGCAGCTCCGGGGGGATCCTTTGGCTCCGGGAGCTTGTTTTGCAGGATACACTGCCAGGAGCTGGGCACTGGGGACCACAGGGCACAGGGATTCAGGGAGAGGCAGGATGAGCCCTGGAAAGGCAGGAGCGATGGGAACCCAGCCCGAGAACACGAGCTGGAGTTTGGATCCCCTGGTGGCAGGATTGGCATCCAGGGGCTGGGTTATTCCTGCACGCAAACACCAGCTGTGCCCTCCAGCACCTCTCCAGGGGCGCAGGAGAAACTCAGGATGTGGGTGATGCCCTTGGAATTCCACCTGGAATAGAGGGATCTGCCACGCTGGAGAGAAAGCAGCTGGATAAAGAGGAGAGGTTGGGAGCCCCTCAGCACCTGGAGATGCTGAGCTGGACCGTCACAGGGGGGGGAATTCCATCCAAGGAGGATGCTGATGGTTTCGGGAAGGAGGAAGGTCACCGTGTGGGCCAGGAAGGACCGTGACGAGGCAGCTCCTGGACAAGGAGGGAATTTGGAGGGAGAAACTGAGACAAGGAAGCTACTTGGAGCAGCACAACACAGAATTCCTGGCTGGGACTTGTGTTTGAACCCCAAGTGCGGGCCCTGCTGTGGTTTTGTGGGTGTCCAGCACCACCCTGAGAAACAGCAAAATAATAATAACCATTAGAGATATTAACACGCAATGATTTGATGAGTTATGGGTTAATTCACACCCACAAACAAACAATTATTCCCAGGATGTAAAACACTTTAACAGTATTAATGGTGGAAAGGAAACAGCGGCTCTTTTATCAGGATTTTTTTTTTTTTATTTAGCTGCATTAATACTTTGTTCAATTGATGCATATTCAAATGGCCTAAGTGGGGCCCTCACTGTTTCAATTAGCATTAATGCACAATTATTTTGCTCCATATTTATGCTGCTCTCGCAGGGCTTGAGTTTGGTGGGTTAGGGCGGGGTTTTTTTACATCTGTGGTGGTCATTTGGCATTTAAAATATCCTTCTCCCCAAACAGTTTGTGTGGTGATAAAGTGTAATGAGAGGGATTTGAGGTTAAACACCAGAGGAAGGAAAGGGCTGCTTGTCAAAGAGGGGATAAATCCCGGCTTTTCCCAGATTATGGGATATAATTGTATCTAACGTGGAGATTGCACCGAATCCGTTCATTCCTGGGTGGGAACTGGCAGGAAATCCAGCCCCAAAAATGGCTCAGTGGGGTCTCCTCGCTGGGCACGGGAATTCCCGGGGTGGCCAAATATCCCCTGGGCTTTGTGGTGCCTCTGCAGCCAAAATGGAAACAGGGATGAGCTCCAGGAGCAGGTATTTGGCTGGAGGAGATTTGGAGTTTTGGAGTGTTGGGAACCACGTCCCTCCCACACAGCAGAAAACGAGCTTCCCCAGCCCTTCTCTGCAGAGACACAAAGCCTTGATTTTTTAACCTCCTTTATACCTCTTAAACAATTCAAAATCTCTTTATCCTTTTAAGGTACTTATTTCTTTATTATTTTAAAATATCAAAATCAATTAATTATTTCTCTAGTCTTTTTTCAATACTTTCGATATTTCTAACACTTTTTTTTTTTTTTTTGCTTTTTAAAGTGCTTCTTCCCTTCATCAGCCTTTTGCAGCACCCCAATCCAAGGGTGTCGGGGTACAGAGGGGGGGCAGATCCGGGTCCCCTGCAGGAGCTGAGCCCAAAGGATGCTCCTTAGTGGTGCTTTAAAGGGAAAATCCTTTCCAGCTCCCAGCCAGGGTGGGAAAAGGGACACTGTGGTGGAGAACTGAGGCAAGTGGAGCAGGGGATGCCCCTTCCTTCCTTCCTTCCTTCCCTCCTGGTTATTGAATCTGGCTCGGGCTCTCTCCACCCTCTGGCTGCGTAAAAGGGTAAAAAGCAGAGCCAGAATTCCCAGAGGAAGGTGCCAACCCTCGGATGCACCACAGGAATGCTGAGTCCTGCTCCTGCCCTCGGCCTTGGGCCAACCCTTTGCCTGCCCTCAGCGAGGGCTCCGACAGCCGGGAAGGAGACGGAGGATTTAAGACCTAATTTCCCATTAAATATGTCCAAGTTAAAAAGGGCCAAGGGGATTCCCGGTGCCAAAGGACACTTCCAACTGCGAGATGAGCAGTGATATTTATGGATCCATTTATTTTGGCTCCTTTTAGGAGTTTCAGAGGCGTCTCAGAGTGAGCTGCTCCAACAGGGACTGGCTCGGGGAGCAAACACGGAGGTTTTCCCCCCCAACCTCCTGCCCGTGGTCCCAACAACCAACATTTCCCTCGAATTGCTCATTTTTCCCCTTCCCAGGAGCCAGGCAAGGATGTTACTCCTTTGGGCAAACAGCAGGAGCTCGTGGCTTGAGGGTCAAGCCTCATCTTTACCTCATTAAAGTCCCTGAAGCAGAAGAGATTTGAATTTTGGGAGCCTACTGTTCCAGGCTTCCAAGGAGGCGGATATTAATGCTTCCCTTATTCCCTAACCTGCCATTAGGAGCCCCATCAGCTCAGATTGATTTCCTTCCGCCTTGTGTTATGACAGGGAGTAAAATACACCCTGGAGAGAGTGTGGGCAGCACTGGGGACACAAGGGCAGGTCACGAGCAAGGTTGGAAAGGAAACGTGCAAATACAAGGATTTTAGGAAGGAGCTGAGAAGCCTAAACTAAAAATGCCCTCGGGAGTGTCCTTCTGGTTCTGAACTTTACCGAATGTCTCCCATTGCTTGGGAAAAATCCCAACAACAAGGGCACAGGCCAAAAAGGCTCCCACCTTCATAGTTCAGGGTGTTGGAAAAGAAGGGGGGGGATTTGTAAACAGCAGGAAATGGTTTAAACCCCCCCCCGAGCTGAGCAGAGCTGGGCCCTGCCCCCAGGAGGTGCAGGGAACAAGGGACAGGATGAGAGGAAACAGCCTCAAATTGCACCAGGGAAGGGTCAGGTTGGACATCAGGAGGAATTTCTCCATGGAAAGGGTGGTCAGATACTGGAAGGGGCTGCCCAGGGAGGTTTGGAATCCCCAGGCCTGGAGGTGCCCAAGGAATGGCTGGACATGGCACTCAGTGACTGGGCTGGGGGACAGGGTGGGCATCAGGCACTTGATGATATTGGAGGGCTTCTCCAGTCTCAGTGATCCTGTGATTCTGTGCAGTGCCTGGTGCTGGGATGTGGGAGAGCCGGAGCAGGCTGAGCACGGCTTTCCCTGGGCAGACAGGAGCAATTCCAGCCCCAATTCCCAGCGTTTACAGCAGCAGGGATGGTCCCTGATCCGGCACAGGGCTCTCACACACACAGAGCCCCCCAGAAGTGCAAACAGGGGCTGGCAGAGGGAATTTATCCCGGATCAGTCACGGAGCCACAGGGGCTTTTTATCCGCTGTGAGAAGCCCTGGAGCTGGAATTACAGGGCCATGAAACCCTGTGCCTGCTCTCTGGAGATAGGCACCCAGCTTATCCCAGGGGGAACAGGGCACCTTTCAATCCATCTCCATGGAAAGATAGATTTTTATGGGAACTATCATATCCCTCCTTTCTTCCAGTGCTGTTGACACAGTTTGTTCCGATGTTGACTGGCTGAGTTGGCACCGGGATTTATGGACATGCAAATCTCCAAGCCGTGAAAATCCAGCTCCACCTTGAGCCAAATCCTGAAACACAAATTCCTGTTACACATCCCAGAGTCCCCCCCCCCGCCCAGAGCCCCTTTGGCCAGGCTGAAACAGGAGCCTGGGGGCTCACCCGTGGAGATTTAATGCCCTGCGGGCTGTAAATAAATAAACAAGGAAGACAAAACCAGAATTAATGCAAAACGTTTGTGTTTTCTCGAGCTACAAAAGGGAAAATATTGACCTGAAATGAGCAAGAGAGATCCAGAGGTGGACTTGGGAGCAGAGTGAGTTGGTGGTGGTGAAGATGCTCTTTGCAGCAGGGGCTCTGTGACCTCCAGGAATGAGCTGGGCAGCCCAGAAGGGAGGAAGAAAAGGGCTGAGGGGGTGATGAACCTCCCCCAGCATTCGGGGAACGAACAAGGAGAGGCATCTGCTGGGTTGGGCTTCCCGAATATTTTGTGCCTCTCGTTTTGACCACTGGAATCCAGCTCCTGGCAGTTTCTCTGGGTATGTGTTTCCCCCTCCCAGCGCAGCCTCCAGCACCTCCTGGGGTGTCAGTGACCCCTTGGGGCTTCAAAGAGGCCCCTTGGGGGTTTTGAAGCGACCCCTTGGGGCTCAAAGTGACCCCTTGGAGTTTTAAGGTGACTCTTCGGGGTTTCAAGAGTGAAAATCAGAGATGATTGAACTCCCTGGCGCAGTCTGGGCTGTTCGTGCAGAACTGATCCGTCGGGAAAACCGCAAATAAAACATCCTTCTCTCTAACAGGAGAATTTCTGGGAGCTTCCAAGAGCCCTTGGACTCCAGCTCAGCCCCAAAGCCCCTGGTGCTGCAGATGAACCATCACTGAGTGCTCCTGGCCCTTTCATCTCTCTGGAAAGCACCAGATTGGGGCAGGAGGGCTCCAGGTTAAGAATTTATGGCTTCCAAGGATATTTCCAGGGTGGAAACAGAGTCTTGGAGTGCAGCAGCAGGTCCCTGGGCGTACCCACAGCGGGGTGCTGGAGCCAGGGAGCTGCTCCCGCCCCACCAGCAGCTGTACCAGGGGAATGGGGGAGTGTTTCTCCCAGCAGAGGGACTGGAGCAGCAGGTTCAGCAAGTCCCCCGGCAGGAATGAAGCTGCGGGGCCTTGGGTTTGCCACCACCAGGGAGCAGCAGAAGGGGTTTGGTGCTCCGGGAGCTGCTGCTGCTGCGGGGAGAAGAAGGGGAATTGCAGGCACCGTTTGCAGCTTGAGCAGTTTTTTTTTTCTTTTGCAAAATCGTAATTACCCTCGTTAAATCCATCTCCACAGGAATGGAGACGCGGGATTAATAGAACAACGGGAAAAGATCGGAGCACAGATTCGGGGGCTTGTAAAGCCCAGACAAAGAGATTAGTGTGGTCAGCAGAGCTCGGAGCTGCCTTGCAGAGCACTCCTGCCACCCCAAGTCCTTCCAGGAGCAGAGGCAAAGCCACTGCTCCTTCTCCCTGATCCCACCATTTTGCAGGAAAACCCGAGGGGAGCAGCTTGTCAAAAATCCAGGGAGGCTGCAGCTTTTCTGGGATGTTTCCAGACTCTGGAAATCTGGGTGGCTTTGGGATGGGGATACATTCTGCCCCACATTGCCCCAAACAACACCTTCCCCTCTGGCTTTTACCAAGAAGTTTCTCTTGGAAAGCACCTGGAGGGAAATGAAAGCTGGCGTGACCTTGAGGGAATTATTAAGGCTATTGATCAGGCTGGAGCCCGGCAGTGCTAATTCCATCCATGAGGAATATGGGATGGGGGCAGTCAGGTGAGATGATTGATGGGCTCTCTGTGGGTTCAGTAACACCTTCCTCTCCAGAACCTTCCCCTGGGGCTCTCTGGGTGCTTCAGGGGCACCAGGGAACAGCCACGAGGTGCCCAGGCTGGCGAGGGATCTGCTCCTGCTGCAGGCTGGGCCAGGGGGCAGTTGGAGCTGCTTTTTGCCTGTTATAAGTGGGAATTATTCCCGTTTAATGCCAATCCCTCTCAGCTGGTGCAACTCAGGGCTGTCCCCACGGATCCAAGGCTGCCTTGTCCCACCAACACCCCTGCAGGAGGCTTGGGCTTCAAAGCAGCAAAATCCAGTTGTGCCAAGGGCCTGTGCTAAGAGCTCAGGTCTGTGGGGTGGGGGGAGCAGCCCCCAACCAAATCCCACCCCAGGCTGGCATTCCCAGTGTCCAAGGGGCACGGAGAGCCCTCCCTCTCCAGGAGAGATTCGGGCTGAATCCTGGTCCTCCTCTCCTTGCCTTCACATCCATGTTCCCATCCCCCTCCCCGAAATTCCCTGCCTGGGCACACAAACTGCCTCCTCCAGCCCAGCTGAAATACAGCTGGTGGTGAAGAGAGATGAGAAATTTGGAGCTGTGATGAAATCCTGCAAAGAGACATTTTGGGTTCATTTCAGCCTGTGATCCACAGGGTACCTGAACATGACAGGCATCCGGCTGAATTGCCTGGGACCTTGTTTCTTCGGGAATCACATGGAACAGTTTGTTGTATTGATTTGCTCGTGCTGAACGCGACTCTATAAACAGCAAATCTGCTGGGGATTTTCTCTCCTTTTCCTGCAAGACAAGGAAATAAAGGAGAAAAGGAAAAGAGAAAAGGCATTTTCAGCGGGTTACAAAAATGGATCTGACACCAGGCTGCCTCCTGATGGGAGCAAAGCTATTGCAATGGGAATTATCTTTGAGGAAAACTCAAAACAGCCATCGGAGCTGGAGCCGTGACCGGGGCCAGGCAGCCCCATCCTGGGGCTCTCCCACCTCCCCCCCCGCCCCAGGAGCAACTTTTTCACCTTTTCCTCTACTTTTCCCCATTTAACACCTTTCTGGGCGCAGGAAGGCAGATTCCACATGGAGTTTCGTGCAGTAAATCCGTTGGGATCAGGCCCAGCATCCCCCCTGGCACAGCAGCACGAGGTGCCTGGTGGGATTGGGGGTGGCAGAGTGAGATTCCCACTGCCCCCACTGCAGTGGGATGAGCTCCAGGACAGCCTGCAAAGTGGAAGTGCCAATTTCTCATCCGGGAGGAGAACGAGGTTGAAAATGAATCCTGCTAATGAGATGTCAGGATCAGTTTGTGTGTCCTTGTCACCAGGGCAGGGTGACAGCGTGTGAGAGGGGCTGAAGGGTCCCTGAGGCAGCAGCTCCTTGATTTTTCCTGGAAGGAACCCAAGCTGCTCACGGCCACCCTGGGCTGGGAGGCACCTTGAGGGCTCCCAGGGATGGGGGAGCTGGGAATGCAGGCTGGGAAGGCAGGACCTTCCCCCTCGCTTTGCCTGCCAGGACCCAGAGCGTGTCCCAGGGCTGGTGTGAGGGGCAGGATCAGCATCCCAAACCCATCCACCCCGCCCTGGGCTGTCCCGTGACCCCCAGACACCCCCAAACCCACCTTCCCATCCGCAGACAGCGAACAAACTTCTGGATTTATCTCTGGTGAACGGAGACTCCTGCACTTTTAGAGCCCTGGACAGAAAGCTGGCGCCCTGTGTGTGTTGGCTGCTCCTGGGGGGGGTGAGTTTAAAAAAAGGGCAAGTGGCATCTAACAGAGCAAGAAGAGGACCGAGGTGCTAAGCCTGAGCCTGTTTGGGTTCTGGCTGAGGCCAAGCACCTACAAAGGGAGCTCAGGCCCCCCAGCTCCCCTCTGGAGCCACTGCCCCATCCCATCCTTCCAGTTGCTTTCTATCAGCATGAAGTAATTAAGTTCATAAGGCATCAGACAATCAGCAGCAGCCCACAAGACGTTGTGTTTAATCATGTACTAATGGCATGTTCTTGGCAATAATTACAAGATAACAGTGTTTGCAGGCTGTAATCAGAACAATTCCAGTAATTAAATCAGCCTTTTGTCAGCAGCTCCTTCCCCCTTTGCCGGGTGCGGGAGCACCGTGGCAGGACCCCTGGCAGGAGGGGAGAGGACTCGCTGTGCTGGTGGCCCGATGCCACCGCTGGCACCGCTAATTGGGATCAGAGAGGGAAGGGGCTGCTTGCAAGGAGCTCCTTGAACAGCATCTGGCTCAGGGATACCTCCCAGAGGAGCTGCCCCACTCCTGGGAGTGTCCAAGGCCAAGCTGGAGCAAGCTGGGCTAGTGGAAGGTGTCCCTGCCCATGGTAGGGGTGGAACGGGGTGAGCTTTAAGGCGCCTTCCAAGCCAAACCAGCCTGGGATTGTGTTGCTGCCCCAAACGCCCCCAGTGAGGGCTCAGGGGGCGCACACACCTCCTCCTGGTGCAGTCCCAGTGACAGTCAGGGTTGTTGTGCTGTCCCTGAGGGTCGGTGGCCCAAACCCCCCCCAGCCCCTTCCTTCCCATCTGCCCAGGGACCTGCAGGTGTTGGGGTGGGTGTTGTGCCCAGCACCAGGGCAGGAGTGACCCCCTCGAGTCCTGTCTCCGTCATCACAGAGCTGTGCCAGGGCAGGCTCAGGTTGGATCTCAGGGAAAGGCTCTTCCCCCAGAGGGTGGTGGGCACTGAGCAGGCTCCCCAGGGCAGGGGGCACGGCCCCGAGGCTGCCAGAGCTCCAGGAGGGTTTGGACAGTGCTCTGAGGGACAGGCTGGGATTGTTGGGGTGTCTGGGCAAGGCCAGGAGCTGGACTGGATGATCCTTGTAGGTCCCATCCAACTCAGAACATTCTGTGATTCTGAAAGTTGTTTCTGCTGGTTGGAGAACGGGGTTAGAGAGGGCAAAGTAGGTTGTACCTTCAAATTGGTGTAATTTGCCCCGTGTGTCCCAGCTGACCCAGCTCCTACAGCCACAGGCATTTAAAAATAACTCCCTCTTCAAAAGAGGCAAAAAACATCAAACAATAATGCAAGAATAAAAATAAGCAGTTTTATGGCTCCTCCAATAATTAACTTGGTTCTCAGCTGTTAATTTACGTACCCAAAGTCCTCTGTTTAATATTCTAATTTGTGGTTAATCATCTATCAAGAGAGAACAAACGGTGATTAGCTCATCTTTACCTCCTTGAGGGTGAGGGAGGCAATTTGGTCTAATCAATGCATCAGCTCAAGGAAACTTTTATGTCATTCCTGAATTATTCATGTGCCAGCTTTGCCCCGGGCACAGTCGGTGGCCCCTGTGCCAGGGAAATGTCACTGGGGTGGGATGTGAGGATGGTGCCGGTGGGTGACCCTGGATAACCGAGGAGGAGACAGTGCCCTTTAGGTCTGAGATGGTTTAGTTCAGATACTGGGAAGGAATTCCTTCCCTGGGAGGGTGGGCAGGCCCTGGCACAGGGTGCCCAGAGGAGCTGTGGCTGCCCCATCCCTGGGAGTGTCCGAGGACAGGTTGGACGGGGCTTGGAACAACCTGGGCTGGTGGGAGGTGGAACTTAATTACTGCAGGCAAGAGAAATCAAAAACTTCTTGCTTTTCTCTTTTCCCCACAGCTTTCAAAGGAGATGGGAAGGGCAGGGAAGGGAAGCTCTTGCAGGAGTCTCAGCAGGTCTGACAGGGCACTTTGTGCAAACCCAAAGGGATCTGCCTTGATTGCCTTCCATTTTCCCTTTTGTCTTTTCCATTCCCTGAAAACCAGCGACGGTGTTGGACTCCACACCTTCATATTCCAGAGCTTTTGTAGCTGCGGGGATGAGCGTGGGAGGGGGTTCTTAAAGCCCTGGAGAGAATTTTAAAAGATTCCACATGTTTTGGCTTTGAAAATAAGTCAAGACTGGCCATGGCCAGGTCCCTGAGGCTGGAACAACTGGGAACAGGGACTGGATGAGGTGACACGGACCTGGGCTGGCTCCCAGCAGCCTCAGGAGAATCCAAGAGGCACGGGCAGATGGGAGAGAAAAGAGCAAGAGCTCCAGACAAGCTCTTCCTTGGCATTTTAATTAAATCCTGCTTTTCTTAACCTTCCCAGGCACCAGCTTTGCCAGGCTGGGATGGCTCAGCACCCGGCTGGGGCTGTGCTGGTGCCATGGCCTCTCCTGGCACCTGCTGGGAAGCCTCTGGAAGGTCAAAGGTGCCTCTTGCCAAGGCAGGGCTCGTTCCCCGCTGGGATTAGTGGGATCATCACCCGCTCCATCCCATCCCGGCCATCCCAGGGATGTGCATTCTGGGTGCCAGACTGAGGAGCCCCCAGGCTTCTTGCAGCGATCCTGAATCCTCCTGGAATGCCCAGGACACTCCACAGGCATAGCAGAGATTTTTCCTGCCTCTGCAGCCCTTGGTTTGTCCTGGGAAAGGCGTGTTTTCCTGCTCCAGGAGCACAGCTGAGCTTCAGCCCTGAGTTCCTCCTGGAAGGGGCTTTTCCCTGCTCCAGGATCACAATTCTCAGGCCCTGCAGGAATCCTGTGTCCCTGGTTCCCTTTCTCCCAGAGCTCTCCAGCCCTGCCGTGCCCATCCCAAAGGTGGGGAGGGGTCGAGCAAAGGGGGTTCACCCCTTCCCTCCGCAAAGCGCAGCCCTGGCGGGATCCTACAGCCTTTTCCAGGGGGGAAAACCGGGTTTATCGGGAATATCCCCGGCGCGGGCCGGCTGGAAGAGGGAATTCCACGGGCTGGCAGCTCCCTCTCGTGGGCAAAGCGGCACGAAGGCGCTGGAATGGGCTGCGCGGGCGGGCGGAGGCCCCAGATGTGCCGCACAGCTGGAGCGCGGGGCTGCCCATCCTCGGGCTGTGCCGAAGGGCTTGGACAACCTGGATCCCTCCCGGAATGGAAGTGGGATAAATCCCGCTCAGAAACGGAGACGAACGCTCAGCCAGGCTATTCCCTCCCCTCTCCCAACAGCGGGTTTGGGGGCTCTGGGACAGGGCTGGATATTTTCCAGCTGTTTCATTTCCACACACACTTGGGTTTCAGTGTCTCTTGTCTCTGCAACGGCATCCAATCTGCTGTTTATTGGATGAATATTTATGAGGGCTCTGATGAAGGGACGGATTCGGATTTGCCACTCATAGGAAACAACCACAGTCTGGCCCCTAATTAATATGCAGCATCTTTAATTCCTTGATTAAATTCCAACTTGCAAATAAAACGTTTGCTATTCACTTACAATTTTATATA
>JAWWEU010000062.1:4055482-4071723 GCA_035583155.1 Acropternis orthonyx
AATGAGGACAGGACACTTTGAGAATCACAGAATCCCAGAGTGGTTTGGGTTTGGAAGGGGCTTAAAGCTCATCCCATTCCACCCGTTGCCATGGGACACCTTCCCAGGTTGCTCCAACCCGGCCTTGGACACTTCCAGGGATGGGGCAGCCACAGCTTCTCTGCCAGGGCCTGCCCACCCTCCCAGGGAAGGGGTTTTTCCCAATATCCCATCAAACCGATTTTTTTTCAGTTTGAATCCATTCCTTTTTCTCCTGTCAAGGAGATCCAGATGAGGATCCCTATGGAAACTACACAGCAAAGGGGAGGGAAGAGAACACAGTGTTGGGTCTGCCTGGGGTGGGATTTGCCCCTTGCCAGGATGAATTCCCCCCGCCCCTGACCCCGTTTTGCCTCCTGGTGGTCCCGGTGCTGATGGCACCCCTCTGGAAAGATCCATCCAGCCATTCCCAGCACGGCTGCCCGGGATTTGTTCCCCTGCCAAGCCGAACATGCTTTGCTAATAAACAACAATTGATTTTTATTTATCTCGCAAAGCGCAGCCCCGGCGCTGCTGCTGCTGCTGCTGCTGCTGCTGCTGCAGGGCTTTAATCCCTGCCGACACCTGCGGAGCCTCCTTCGCACCTATTAAAGGATCAATTCCATTTGGAACGGTGCTAATTGTTTTCTGGCCCATTCGAGTGCGAGGCGACGTGTTTTGACTCCTCAGCTGAAGGTGCCTGATGTATTCCTTGGGAATTTGCTCCCACACGGGGGGGTCGGGGTGGGAAATTCCTCTGGCAGAGGGAACAAAGCAAGGAGTTTTGCTTAACAAACTTATTGAGAGGCTGGAATTGTCCCACGAGCCGCTGAAACACACACTGAAACAACAGACAAACCCTCAAATAAACTCCAACCCCGCCCCGGTGTAGTCTTGGTTTGATTCAAAGAAACCAACACATCGTTTCAGTTCTTAATAATCCGTCTTGTTTTTATTGTCCGCTTTTTTAAAAAGTTGGTGGTTTTCTACTCGCAGTTATAAAATAATCCTATTTTACAAAGATTTACAGCTCTGTGGGTGCCCAGCGCTGAACAAGGCTGGATCTGGGAAGTCTCTTAAATAATCGAACCACAATTTTGGGGCGGGATTTAAAAACTAAAATGTTAAAAAAGAAGGGACAAAAAAAAAAGGGGGGGGGAAATTTCAACAGGCTGATTCAGCACCAAGCAGGACATAGGAGGGTTTGTATAAAAGACAATTTATTTCCTTGGGAAGGGGCACAGGACAACTCATTTCCTTGGGAAGGGGCACGCGGCAATTTATTCGTTTGGGAAGGGGCACAAAATTTATTCCTTTGAGAAAGGGCACAGGACAATTTTTTTTCCTTGGGAAGAGGCAGAGGACAATTCATTTCCTTGGGAAGGGGCACAGGGCAATTTATTCCTTTGGGAAGGGGCACAGGGAACAAACCCCAGCGATGAGGACGGGACTTGAGGCGACTCTTTGCTCTCCACCATTCCCAAGCTGCGGGACTGGGTTTTCCCCGTCCCAGATGAAATTCCCAGGGCTGTGTTTCCCCTCCGGCCGCTCTCAGAGAAGGGCGGGATGTGACTCCCCGTGGCTTTGCAGTGTCGTGGTCGTTGCCGGGCGGTGTCGCCGCGGTGGCCCCTCAGTAGAGGGGACCCTTGACGGTGCCCGGCTCTGCCAGCCGGGCAGCCGCGTACGCCGAGGCTCCCAGGCAGGCTGCCGGCTCACAGAATCCCGGGAATCCCGTGGGACCGGGCAATCCCGGCCGCCCAGCCTCGCCCGGGGAGCCCGGCACGCCCCGCTCGCCCGCTTTGCCGTCGAGAGCCTGGCCGGGGATTCCGGGGAGACCTGAAACGGGAATGTGGAACTCAGGGAGGATGGGTGCCGTGGGGTTTGGGATGCTGAGCCCTGGAGAGGAGAGGTTGGGATTTGGGAAACGCTGCAGGGGAGGCGCGGGATGTGTTGGCAGAGCAGCAAAAGGGAAGAGAAGGGGCCGGGAGAGTGGTGGGCACAGACAGGGAGTAAGGAGGCAGGAAAGGATGCTACAGGGAGGAGGTTTGTAGGATGGAGCTGCGCAGGTTTTGTAGGATGGACCTGTGTAGGTTTTGTAGGATGGACCTGTGTAGGTTTTAGAGGATGGATCTATGCAGGTTTTACAGGATGAACCTGTGTAAGTTTTATAAGATGGACCTGTGTAGGTTTTAGAGGATCGGCCTGTGCAGTTTTTATAGGATGAACCTGTGCAGGTTTACAGGATGGACCTGTGCAGGTTTTGTAAGATGGACCTGTGCAGGTTTTGTAGGATGGACCAGAAGATCCTGAGCCACCACTGGGCTCGTCATCGCACCAGCAAGGGGCTACAGGTGGAAGGTTTGTGGGATAAATGTGTGCAGGTTTGTGGGATGAACCTGTGTGGGTTTTACAGGAGGGACCAGAAGGTCCTGAGCCACCACTGGGCTCACCCTTACACCACCAAGGGGCATCCAGCCCTGTCTGTGCTGGGCACGGAGGGTCTTACCTGGGATTCCAGGGGGACCCGGCATGCCCGGGTGGCCACGGCCAACGTCCCCCCGCTCACCCTTCTCGCCTTGCTTCCCTGGGGAAAGACACAGGGAGGGAAGGAATTGGTGGAGCCACAGCAGGAAAAATGGGCACTGGATAGGAGGGGAGGGGATGGGGCTGCCCCTGCTCAGGGCTGGGGATGGCAGGAAGAGGCAGGACCAGCCCCGAGGAGGATTTTTGCCACCCACCCCGTACCTTTGGGTCCTACGTTGCCGATCTGCCCAGCGGCACCCAGGATTCCAGGAACACCTCGAGGGCCCATGGGTCCGTGTGGGCCCTGCTCACCAGGTGGCCCTGGAGGTCCAGGGGGCCCAGGGGGTCCCATGGCACCAACTCCCCCCAGGGCAGCTCTCTTGGCACTGACCGCGACCTCTGCCAGCTGCTCTGTGGGGCAGAGAGAGGCCGGTGTGGGATGGGATGGGATGGGATGGGATGGGATGGGATGGGATGGGATGGGGGGTGGTGGCTGCCACCTGCCTGGCAGTGCCCTGCTCACCTTGCAGCATCTTCAGGACTACATCGACAATGTGCTGGTCCCCAGCGTCCCGGCCCTGCCCGGTGACAACAGGGACACGCCGTGATGGGACATCACTCCTCCTGTCCCCAGCTGCTCCCACAGAGCCATTCCCACCCTGATCCCTGCTCCAGAGCACTCCCCTGCACCCAAGAGCACCTTCCCACCCTTCCCTTTTCCATCCTGTCCCAGCACAGGTGCTCCAGCCTCAGCTCACACTGCGTGTCCCACTCACAGCATTCACTTTCTGCAGCCACATTCGGGAGTCTAAAATGAGGTTTATATGGAAAAATCCCAACCCCAGGCAGGCTGCAAATTCCCCACTGGAGCTAAACCTCCTGCTGGATGGTTTGTGTATGGGTGGTTTATGGATGCTGGTGGGAATGGATGCAGTGAGAACTATGGAATTCTTTCCCAGGAAGGCAGGATCCCAGCTCAGACTCCTTGGAGAGCTTGGCAGCTCCTGAATGGAACAGCAATCACTTCCCAGAGGAATTAATTGGGAAGAAAAGGTCAGAGGCAATTCACCTGCAGAGCTGAGCGAGCTGATGGCAGCAGGAGGGGAGGGGGCACGTGGGACTGGGGGTACTCACCGCCAGGCCCCTCTGCCCGGGCATCCCTGGCACTCCACGCTCCCCCACGAGCCCCCGTGGGCCAGGGGGGCCTGGGTAGCCCCTCACACCCGGTGCTCCTGAATCTCCCGAGGGGCCAGGGAAGCCCAGGTCGCCCTGGATGCCTTGCTGGAGGAGGGATGGAGAGAGGCATCAGGAGCCCAGCCCTGTCCCGGGCACAGGGGCTGCCCCCTGACACCCCAAAGACTCCCCATATCAACCACTGCAGCCGGGGCTGAGCCTGAGTCCAAGGCTGAGCCTGAGTCCGGGGCTGAGCCTGAGTCCGGGGCTGAGCCTGAGTCCGGGGCTGAGCCTGAGTCCGGGGCTGAGCCTGAGTCCAGGGCTGAGCCTGAGTCCGGGGCTGAGCCTGAGTCCAAGGCTGAGCCTGAGTCCGGGGCTGAGCCTGAGTCCAGGGCTGAGCCTGAGTCCGGGGCTGAGCCTGAGTCCGGGGCTGAGCCTGAGTCCAAAGCTGAGCCTGAGTCCAGGGCTGAGCCTGAGTCCGGGGCTGAGCCTGAGTCCGGGGCTGAGCCTGAGTCCAGGGCTGAGCCTGAGTCCAAAGCTGAGCCTGAGTCCAGGGCTGAGTGGCCACTGCAGCCCATCTCTCCAGAGCAAACGCTCTCTCAGGCCAGCAGCGTGCAGCACACGCCAGCCCCACGGAGCAGCAGAGCAGGAGGATGGAGTCGGGCTGAGGGTCCCTCAGAGCCCCCCCAGACCCACCTCCCGGTCACTCACCTGCCCCTTTGGCCCTGGCTCTCCTGATTCACCCTGGGGACAGAGGACACAGGAGAGGCAATGGGGACACGGCAAGAATTCAGAGCTGCAGCTCGGGGGTGGCACATGCACCTCCTCAGGGCCACCCCAGCACTGTCAGGGACCCACATCCACCCTGTGTCCCCCCACCCCACCCCAGGAACCACCTGCAAGGACCCACCTTCTCTCCCTTCAGCCCTGCGAGGCCGTGAACACCGGGGTCTCCCTACAGGAAAAGCAACAAGAGAGATGAATCCTCACCAGCAGGACCCACCTCTCCTGCAGGAGAGCCCTCCTTTGGGCATGCTGTGCTCCACTGGGATGTGAGGGAAGAGATGGAGAAGGTGCCTGGAGTCGGGGGGTGTTAAACAGGGGGGTGTACTCACAGTGCTGCCTTTGGGGCCGGTTTTCCCTGGGGAGCCCTGGAAAAAGGAGAGTGGGACTCAGCCCAGCCCAGGGCACCTTTCCCCGGGCTGGAGCCCCGAGCAGACAGGGGCAGTCACCTTGTCTCCTTTGACTCCTGGCAAGCCTTGGGGTCCTGGGATTCCCGGTGGGCCCTGCTCGCCCTTCGGCCCCTGGAAATCAAGGCAAGGTGGGAAAAGGGGGAAAACGAGTGAGGAGAGGCAAAGGGAAGACCCTCCTCACCCATCAGAGCATCCTGCCCAAGGTCATGGCTTGCACGAGCAGCTTCCAGTCCCCTCCAGCAGCTCCTGCTGCCCTCCCAGCATCCCAACCTTCCCTGCATCCAGGTTCTGAGGGGGAACAGGGCAGAGAAGGACGGAGGAGACTCCCCCAAGCTGTGCCAAGAGGGGGAATCTTCCAAGGGTGAGACCCTGTCCCCAGGAAGGGGGACAAAGTTCACTTTTTGGCAATTTTTCTGCCCTGGGAAAGCCTCCCAGAGGGACCAGGCAGTGTCCCAGAGGGACCAGGCAGTGTCCCAGAGGGACCAGGCAGTGTTCCCCGCTCGCTGGGCTGGGAGGAAATTCCTCTCAAACCCAACGTGGTCCCAGGGCCACTAATCCCTGAGCTGTTTGCCCCAGGTTAATCCCTCACCCTGGAGGGATGAGCATGGAATTGACCCCAGGCTGGAGCAAAGGGAGAGGTCCAGCTGTGTCCCACTGACCCCCCCGCCCCATGGCAGAGCCCCCAGACCCCGGGACTGAGCTTTGGCCACAACTCACCGCTCTGCCCTGCTCCCCGGGGGCCCCCACGAGGCCACGCTCGCCACGGTCACCCTGTGGGCACCCGGGAGAAGGGCACAGTCAGGGGCAGCTCCTGGCACTGCCACAGCCCCCTCAGTGCCCCCGACTCACCTTCAGCCCAGGGACACCCTGCGGTCCCTGCTCACCCCGAGGGCCGGGCTCACCCTAAAGGGGACAAAGAAACACCCAGAGTAGCTGCTTCTCTGGTATTCCCGGGCATCCTGTGCCCTTCATCCCTGGCCAGGGAGGCGGCAGGGATAGGGCTGGAGCAGTGACCCCCTGAGGGCAGAGGGAATGGGGGGATGAACTGCCCAGCTGTGCTTTTGGGAAAGTGCAGTTTTCCCTAAAACAAGGGAAAAGGAAGAGAGAGAGAGAAAGAGAGAGAGCAACCCTCAGGCCGTGCCCAGCAGGCACATGGTGATGTCTCTGTACTCACAAGCTGCCCTGGGGCACCGGTGACACCGGGCTGGCCACGGGCACCCACTTCACCCTGTGAACAGAGGCAGAGGCGGTTCAGGGACAGCCAGGGCAGAGCAGGGGACCCCACAGGGACAAGGCTGAGGGCACAGAAGCTGTGGGGTCATGGGGTGGACCCACCTTGTCTCCTGGGCCACCTTTGCTTCCCGGCTGGCCTGGCAAGCCCTGGGGGAACACAGCTGGGATCAAACCCTGGGCACAGCACTGGGGACAGTGTCCCTGCTGGGTGCTGGCCCTGGCACCCCCCGGGGCAGGCGTGTCACCCCACAGGTGACGTGGTGCCTGCCTGGGTGGGGGATTCTCACACTACTCACAGCTTGTCCCCGGTGTCCCGGCGTTCCCGGGCGTCCAGCCTGTCCCACACTGCCCTGGGTGGGACAGAGAGGATGTCACAGGTGGGACAAGGGACTCCTGCCCAAAGGGGACACTGCCCTTGACCCCATGGGGATGGCCACACTCCAGGAGTTGAGCCAAGGGCTGGGAGCTTATTCCACTTGCCATCCCTGTTATTCCCAGCCAGCACCAGCACAAGGAACAGGGTGCGCCCATGCCCTGTGCCAGCACAGGCACCACCTGCCCCTGCTCACCTTCACACCTGGGATACCCGGGGTGCCATCCTTGCCATCGATGCCTGGGAGACCCTGTGACAGGGGGAAGAGTCACTTGGTCACCTCTGACAGGGACTGAAAGGCTCGTGGTGGGGACAAAAAGAGGTGGCAAGGGAAAGGAAAGCTCCAGCCCTGCACTGAGCCAGGGTGCAGGGACACAGGGTGGCCCTGAACGGGACAGAGGGATCTTCTCCTTGCCAGGGGCTCGTCCCCAGACTTGGGCACAGGTGCCACCAGCTGTACTTACATTCTCCCCCTTGGGGCCGATGTCCCCCTGGGGTCCCCTGATGCCACGGCCACCCTAGAGCAGAGAGGGGCAAGTGTTAGGTCGGTGTCCCCCTGGGGCAGGGGATGGAGCTGGGAGAGGGAGGAGATGCCCATCAGAGCCCCTCTCCAATGCTGGGAATGGTGCCAAGCTGGGGCACAGGGGGGCATTGCCCAGGGCACGGCGCTGCCCTCCCCCGTGGGGTGGGTCACTTACCAGATCTCCCTTCTCACCAGGGTGCCCAGGGGGTCCCTTGGGGCCTTCCCTGCCCTGGAGGGGAGGAAGGCAAGGGCTGAGCAGGGAGCTGAGGGGTGCCCGAGCCCCCGGGGCACAGGGAGGGCACTCACCGGCCGCCCGGCCGCTCCGACGCTCCCCACCATGCCCTTGTACCCAGCAGGGCCCTGCAAGGAGAGCACAGGGCGGGGGTCAGTTCCCTGCATCCCACCCTCCAGCCCCACGAGCAGCATCCAGGGGCTGTGTCAGCGCTGCTCCCGGGAAGCGGCCGCCAGCCTGGGAATCGCTGCCGTGGGATCCGCTCCGCCCGAGCCCGGAGCATCCCGGCAGCGCTCACCGTCTCGCCCTTGGGTCCTGCCATCCCGGGGTACCCCCTCAGGCCCTGAGGCCCCTGCAGGGAAGGAAAGCACAGCCAGTTTAGCTGGGAAGGGCCCCCGGAGCAGCCCAGGGGGAGGCTGCAATTACGGCAAGAAAAGCGACGCTGGAAACCAGCGGGTTTTGCCAAACACGAGGTACTTCAGCCCCTCCGAATTCCACAGTCCCCCCTAATTCCACAGCCCCCCAGCAGGAGCCTTTCCAGCTGTCGATTCCATAACACCAAACTGGAGTAATTTCCCATGCCAAAGCCCTTGGCTTCAAAGCAGTTCTGCCCTTTCCTGGACCGAGGGCTCAGCCCATTTAATTGCTTTTCATCTTCAAAGTGCTCAGAGAGCTCCAGCAGCTTTAATCCCCCCCGGGCCTGGTTTGGGCTGGGGGGCTGCACCCCCGTTCAGGAGGGGGGAGAGGGGCTCAGGGTACAGCAGAGATTTGTCCTGGTCCATGAGTTATCCAAGGTTAACAACAGAGGTGCCCATGGAGGTCTCCACTGGGAGAGACGGTGACATCCATGGCTGGATGGGATGAAGGCTTTGCTGCAGTTCCGGAGCTGTGTGTCCAGAGGCAGGGACACACCGGTGTCACCTCCCTGGTGTCTGGGACAAACTGACCAGCCCCAGGTCCTGGGGTACTTGAGGGGCAGAGGGGGAAAGAGAAATAAGTGTGTTACCGGAGGGCCTGGGACTCCTTGTTCTCCAGAGACACCAGCATCACCCTTGGGGCCCTGGGAAGGGGTGGAGAGAAGTGAATGTTGGGGTGGAGTGGGGGGACAAACCACCCTGGGGACACAAGACCCCTCACGTGTGACCTGGCAGGGGATGGGGACCGGTATCCCTGTCCAGGAAGCCACTATGAGAAGACCACCCTGTGCACCTCCAGTCCTGGATTTCCCACCTTCCTCTCCCACCCCTTTTCTTCCTTCCTTCCCCCTTTCTCTCCCCAGAGCCCTTCCCTGGGTCCATCCCTGCTGCTCCAGAGGCAGGGACAGCTGGATCCTGCTGGGACACTCACCTGCCCTCCCTGCCTGCCCGGCTCCCCGAGGGCACCGGGGCGGCCTCTGTGTCCCTGTGGGGGAAGAGAGAAATCGTGAGCACCCCTGGCCAAGCAGCAGGGCTGTGGCACCATCCTGATGGCCACGTCCCCCAGGGCCACCCTGCCCACCAACACCCCACCCTGGCGACACCCTGAGGCGGTGGCACAGCTGGGGTTGGCACTTTGGCACAAGGTCCCACTCCCAGGAAAGGGGTTGGTGGGAGCTGGGGAGCCACATGAGACACCCCCCCCCCCCACCCCCATCCCCAGCACCTTTGGCTTCAGGGCTCTCTGTGCACGTGTGTCCATGTGCTCCCAGGGGAGCAGGGCAATTCCTGAGCTCCCTGTGATGGATCCACCACCCTGCACAGCTTGCTGGGGGTGATGGTCCCTGTTCCCCCCCAGCAGCTCCAAGGCTCCCTTACCTTCAGTCCCTGCAGTCCCTGGGGGCCCTTGGGACCTGGGGGGCAGCTGGTCGGGCACTGGGGGGAAGAAGAAGCACAGGATGAGTTGGGAAAGGACCTGGAGGCTGTGGAGAAGCCGTACTGGGAAGGACAGGCACCCGTGCCATGTGGGAATGGTGACACAGGGGACCCCCCGCTCACATCCCAGCTTTGCTGGGACCGCTGCTCCTCCCCAGGGACCAAATTCCAGGGGGGGGCTGCATTCCAGGCAGCCAGGGCCCTGCAGAGCCCTGCTGATGGGACAAGGCAATGGCAGCTCTCACCAGGAAATCAGCACTGCCTTCCAGTCCTTGGATGTGTCCCGGGAGGCCCTGGAGGGAAGGAGACCATCAGCACCCGTGGTTTAATTATCAGGATGATTCCACAGGAGGGAGGTGGGTGCCCCAAGTCCCAGCCCCAAAGCCAAGGCTGAGCCTGGGGAAGCTTCTCCCTCCTCCAGGAGGTGTTGGTGGCTGGGGGGATACTCACGGGTTTCCCTGGGGGGCCTGGGGGACCCCGCGGGCCATCGGGTCCGGGGTCACCCTGGGAAAAGAACAAACCCGGGAAAGGAGGTGTTGGGGTGGGCAGGGGGCAGGTGCTTCCAGAGCTGGGGTGGAGAGGGGGGATGGAGACCTGGAGAGCCAGGATGTCACGGCAGGAACGGGGACTTGCCCAGGATGGGTGGCAGCAGGGGAGCCGGCTGGTGGCACAGAGCCTGTCACCCCTCCGTGCCCACTGTCCCACTGTCCCACATTACGGGATCATCCCTGATTCCCCCAGGAGCCCTGAAGTGCTGGGGTAAAGGGGGAGGTTTTCCCGTGCCCCCTCCTGCCTCCTCACCTTGGGTCCCAGCACTCCGATCTCCCCAGGAAGCCCCACCTGGCCTGGAAGCCCCTTAAGGAGAAGACAAACATTCAGTGGGTGAGAGAGGTCACATTCCAAGAGCTCCCCTTTTGGGGGGGCTGGGATTGGAGCTCTCCCAGCGCGATTCCAAGCAGCATCCCTGCCCGGCCCCACCCCAACCCCACAGTGTGGCACTCACGGGCGGTCCTGGCAGAGAAGGACCCTGCAACAGGAGGAAAGACAGAGTTGGTCCAAATTCTCCAAGCCCCCAAACCCACCAGGATCCCTGTCCTGAGGGGGGCTGTGCCCACACCACCACCAGGGTGCAGCTGGGGGGGCTGGGGATGGGTTCCCCTTCTGCCCCCACCCCACCCATGGGTGCCAGAGCCAGCAGTGGCTGCGTCACCCACACCCACGGGAGCAGCAGATACTCACAGGGAGCCCTGGTGGCCCTGGAAGTCCAGGCTGGCCCTGCCAAGGCAGAAGAGAAGAGTCAAGAGCCGAAGCAGGTGGGTCTGCTCTGTCAGCTGCTAAAATTCCCCCTCCCTCACCCAGCCCCAGTGCCCCCTCTTTGCCAAAAACCCCATCCTCCAATTCCTGGTCCTTGCCCAGCCAGGCTCTGCTGGCTCCAAGAGGGGAAGGAATGTGGGAGCCTGGGAAAGTGGGAGCTTGGGAAAGTGGGACCCTGGGACAGTGGGAGCCTGGAGCAGCTGCCCCGGAGCAGCCCCTCACTCACTTTAATTCCTGGTGCACCGATCGGTCCCGGCTCCCCTTTTGCTCCTGTCAGGCCCTGTAAGAGGAGAGACCCTGAAGGTTATTCCCAGCCCTCCTGCTCTCCAGCCAGGAATTCTTGTTGGGGTTGTTCCCATCTCCCTTTGCAGGCAGGTCGGCCTGGGTGAATAATTCATGCTCACAGTGACAGTTGTTTTTCTATTCATTTGATATTGAAGAATAACTAAACCTCCAAAGACTTAAAGTGCCATCAGAGGCACGAAAGAGGACCCTGTAGTTGGTGTTTCCCTTTGCTCAGCAGGTAAATCCCTGGCACTGGCAGGGGATGGGACAGGGATCCCCCCCAAACCTCCCTGGGCACCCCTGAGACCCAAAGTAGGGCACCTGGGCACGGGCACCAACCCGTCACAGCACCCAGCAGGGGGAGGTGGCAGCTCCATCCCCTTTCTGCCACCACTTCTGTGGTGACTCTGCTTCTGCCAGGGAGGGGACAGTGGGGAAGTCACCCCTGCCACCTTATGGGTGCCAAGGGGGTGGCTCCAGGAGGGAATGTGGGATTGCTCCAGATTTATTCTGGAGGAAACGAGAGCTCAACGAGGGCACAGGGCAGCAGCAGCAAGGACCAGGACAAGGACCAGGACAAGGACCAGGACAAGGACAAGGACAAGGACAAGGACAAGGACAAGGACAAGCCTTTCCCTGTCCAGGGGTGCCCCTGCTCTCCTGGCACAGCTCCCACTGTGGGAGGGGGTGGCAGCAACCCTGCCTGAGCTCTGCTGCGATTCCAAAGGTGCTCCCAGCTCCCGCAGGAAGGGATTTTGGCCCGTTCTAACATGGGACAGACACGGATCCCTGTGCTGGGGGTAAGAGGGGTTTGCTGTGCCCCATGGCAGGGCAGGGGGTGGGTACTCACGTCGATGCCTGGCTTCCCTGGGGGTCCATCAGGGCCAGGGGCTCCGGGGTCCCCCTTGACACCCTTTAAAAGAGAAGAGGAAGGGCAGGATGGAATTTTCTCCTCTGGAAGGAGTGAGAGCACCGGGGAGCTGTGGGGAGGGAGGGTGGGTACTCACCGGGGAGCCGGGGGCACCAGCAGGGCCTTTTTCACCCTGGGGAAAGGGGAGAAGGTTGTAAAAGGGGTCTGTCAGCCCACAGGGTGGGGTGCTCAGGGTCCCTGTCCCCCACCCACCTCCCCTAGCCTGAGTGAGGTGCTGGATTCCACAGCCAGGTGGGGAATCAGCATGGGGCTGGTGTTTGGCAGAGTGGGTTGTGTTGGGGGTTGTAGGGGTGAGCTGTGGCTGTTCTGGTTATAAATAGCACTAAAATAACCCCTGGGGGCACATCCCAGAGAAAGGGCACTTTCTGCTGGCTCACAGATCCTCCCTCTGTCCGGGTTCCCATTCCACAGCCAGTGGAGGGTCCGGACCCCCCAGCACAGCCCCCCCACCACTCTGAGGGCACCCCACTGGGGTGTCCTGCCTCCCCCACCCCATCACTGGGCATCTCTGGGCTCACCCTGCACCAGCATCTCTGAGCACCCTCTGCTGCCTGGACTGGGATGCTCCCAACCCTCCCTGTCCCGTGATCCCCAAAAACCAACTCAGCCCCCAATTCCCAAGGCGCTCCAGATGCTGTGGGTGGAGATGGAGCCTCTGCTGTGCCACCTTTGCTGCCCCGGGGCTACAGGAAAAGCCAGGGATGCTCCAGCGCGGAGCGGGAATCACACGGCACCGGCATCCCCTACCCTGGCCGAGCCTCTGCCCCACACAATGTCCCTCTTTGTGCGGCGGGTCCCCCCTCCCTCCCTCTCTCCCCGCTCAGCCCGCACAGGTTCCCGGTTACTCACGTCAATCCCGTCCGCTCCCGGCACTCCTGGGGGACCGGGGGGCCCTCGCGGGCCGGGCTCTCCTGGTGGCCCTCGCTAAGGGGGAAAAGGGATGGGATCCACGTCAGGAAGGAGCAGATGCCCCCCGAGACACGCCGGGGGGACAGTGGGAGCCGCTGGGGTGTGCTGGGAACCCAACTCGGGAGAGCCGGGATGGAGGGAGCACCCCAAGGCGTTCCGGCTCTGCCCATTCCCACGGGCTCCTCGCTGTGCCCCCTGGCAAGGGCATGGATGGGGAAATCCAGGGCATCTCCCCCACACTGGCACCACCAGCTGCTCATCCCCTGCTCAGCCTCGGCTCCTTTTCTTCCCCCTCCTTCCCTGGCACCCCCAGGGCTCCTGCCCCAGCAGATACGGGTGTCTACGGGGTGAGGGCAGCATTTCTACCCCATTTCAGCCTCCTCCTTCCCTGAAACCCCCAGTGCTCCTTCCCTGGCACTGCCAGCACTCCTACCCAACAGATCAGGGTGTCCGTGGGGTGAGGGCAGCATTTCTACCCCACTTTTGCCCCCTCCTTCCCTGGAACCCCTTCCCTGATGGATCGAGGTCTCCGCGGGGTGATGGCAGGGCTTGCAAAGGCTCTCTTGGCTCAGAGGGGGATTTCTGGGAGCACTGGCAGGATCTGGGGGGCTGCAGCCCCGGGGTGGGGTGGGCACCCCCAGCCCTCGCTGGGAGCTGTCCCTGGGCAGGGCTGGCTCCGTGCCCGCGTCCCGCAGCCCCGCTCCCGGCTCCGCACAAAAGCTCCATTCAGCCCCGCCAGGGAAGAGCCCGGCCCCGGCTTTGAGGTTTGCACAGGACTCTGCAAAGAAACCTCTGTTATCCTAACCGGGAGTTTGGGGGGAAGAGATTCCAGTCGTGGAAACGACCCGCGGTGTTCCTGGCCATGGGAGCCAGCCGGGCTGCATTTCTGAGGCCCCTCCGGCCTCCCTGGCTGGGTTATTTTAAATAATAAATATAAATATAAATATCCAGAGGTGAGAGAAGCTGCTGGTTTGTGTACCGGTTTAACCTCGGATCAGACCCTGCAAGCGGGGAGGGAGCGAGTCCCCATCCCCAGCAAAACCCCTGAAAGGCACCTTTGTCCTGCCCCGGTGATTTCCAAGTTGTTCCTTGTTCCCGGAGCTCCCACATCCCCCTGGCCAGACCCTGCCACCAGGAGCCCACGGGAATCCCGGGGGGCCGTTTCAGGAGGGAGCTGCCCCCCCTTCCCCAGCAGTGCCCACAGGCAGCCCAGGAGCCACATGGAAAGATTTTCCCAAGTCTTTTCTAAAAAAATCTAATTTTCGCAGTCTCAAGGGCAGGGAGAGTTTCTCCAGGTGGGATCCCAGGAGGAATTCTGCCTCTTGTTCTCCACTGCTCACCCCGAGGAGCGGAGGGACACCTTCCCTTCTTCCCGAGGCATATTTTCCTGCCCCTGGGTGAGTTTGGAGAGTCCACCGGGACCCCCAGGACCTCCGCTGCTGGTGTTCCCCCCCCCCGGAGGGTCAGAGCCCCCCTCAGCCCTGCTCAGCCCCCCTAAGTCTGGAGCTGCAGAACATCCCAGGAAGGCAGAAGCAAATTTTCCCAGGCGATGGGAAGCAGAAGATCCGGCGACTGCTGGGGAGCGAACCGGCAGAGAGTCCCCCATTGCTGCTCCAAAGGGAAAACAAAACTAAACTTGTTCAGCCAACAAGTCCCAGGCTTCCAAATCCCCACTTCCCGTGGGACTTTTGGCACGGAGAGGTCCCGAGTGGGTCGGGGATGTGGATCCCTGCTGGGGGCTGTTCCCAACCCTCCCGCACTGGGGAATTCCTGGGAAAAGCAAGGAAAAGGTGCTGGGAAAATAAGCCAGAAGTCGCGGGGGGGGTGCCCGGCACTGCGATGGGGGGAGAGATGGGGACCGTCCCCTCTCCGTCCTCTCTCCATCCCTTCTCCATCCCCATTCCAGCCCGGAGCGGAGCGGGATCGAGCACGGGACTTACGAGCTGGGCCAGGCAGAGGCAGGAGGTTTGGAGCAGGAGCCAGAGCTGGAACACGGAGGGACCCCCGGCCATGGCGAGGGGGCCGGAGCCGAGCGCGGGTGGGCTCGTGTGGCTGCGCCCGGTGCGGCACAGCCGGAGCCCGGCACGGACGGGAGGGACGGGTGAGGAGGAGGAGGAGGAGGAGGAGGAGGAGGAAGGGGCTCATTAATATGGAGCAGTGGGATGAGGGCAGTCCCAGCCCCCGGCCCCCTTCAGGTGAGCCCGTGGCTATTTTGGGCTCCACGGCTGGATGGGTTTGGCACGATGGTGACAGAGGGGTTGGCACGATGGTGACAGAGGGGTTGGCACGATGGTGACAGAGAGGTTGACACGATGGTGGAGAGGATTTGGCACGATGGTGACTAGAAGGTTGGCACGATGGTGGTGAGGATCTGGCACAGACACGGGGCTGGGAGAGGCGAGGATGAGCTGAGGAGCTGCTGCTGGAGCTGCCCTGGCACACCCCAGCCAGGACGCGTGTGTGGGCACCCCCGGCGTGTCCCCGTGGTGTCCCCATCGCTATGCCATGCCAGTGCCACGGGGCATTGTGGTGCCCAGGGCTGCGGCTGTGGTTGCCCAGCACCGGAATTCCCGCCGGGATTTCTGACCCCCCGGGAGGGGGGGTGGGGGGATTTCTGCCCTGTGAGCCCCGTGCGGCCCCCGGGGTGGCACTGGGAGGGCAAGGGGGGGCTGTTCCCCACAGCCCTGGCAGGACACGAGCCCCGCGGGTGCCCCACTCACCCCTCTCGGTGCCCACTCCTGCCAGCGCTGCCAGCCCCCACCCGGCTCCCCGGGAACACGGCGTGATTCATCCTGGAGATTTCTCCCTCCTCCTCCTCCTCCTCCTCCTCCTCCTCCCGGAGCTCGAAGGCTCCGCAATGAGCCGCCCACTGATTCATGGCGTTTGGGGGGTCTCGGAGCCCCCCAGAAGCGGCTCAGGGATGGCGGGGCAGGGCTGGGCATCCCCCCCAGCGGGCACGGGGCCATCCCAGCACATGGACCGGTCGGGACTCCGCTCCGGAACCTCCTCTCCTGGTCTCTCTCCCCAGTCTGTCCCAGCCGGTGGGCTCCTGCTTTTCCCGCTGCTCCCATGGGCACCACCAGCTGCTCCGAGTCCCAAAACCGAGTGTTTGGAGACAAAAACCCCTCTGCCTCCAGGCTGAGAGCGCCTTGTGTTCGGAGCAGCTCATTTTGGCTCTCCCTGCTGGAGCTGCTGGGATGTTCCTGCCAGTGCCCGAGGCAGGATTGTCCCAGCACTGCCCCCGGGCCCGGCACCTTTCTGGGACACGAGTGGCACTTTGGGAAGAATTATGTAATTCCAAGTGTTTCTCAGATTACTCCAGTGACATATTTTTGTCGCCTGTCGAGGTCATTGCTCATTTGATTGCAGCTTTTTGTGTGCTGCCAGTTCTCCAGTGCCACCCCCCAGCACTGCCACAGCCCCTGCAGCGCCCCGAAATCAGCCCTCCCAAATCACCACCCCTAAATCAGCCCCCACAAAACATCCCCCCCAAATCAGCCTCCCCAAATAACCCCCCCCAAACCTCCCCCCACATGAGCTCCCCAAAACATCGCCCCCAAAACATCCCTCCAACTGATCCCCCCAAATCAGCCCCCCCAAAACCCCCCTGTAGCCCCCCCAAATCAGCCCCCCAAAATATTCCCCCCAAATCAGCCCCTCCAAATCATTTCCCCCAAGTCATTC
>JAWWEU010000062.1:4071823-4095784 GCA_035583155.1 Acropternis orthonyx
GGAAGGACACGGTGGGTTTGGGGGAAAGACCCTGGGGGTTTTGGGGGAGACACCCCGCGGGTCTTGGGGACAAGACACAGTGGTTTTTGAGGGAGAGACCACGGTGGGTTTGGGGGACAGGATAGGGTGGTATGGGGGGACAGACCCTGGGGGTTTTTGGGGGAGAGACCCCGGTGGGTTTGGGGGGCAGGACACGGTGGGTTTGGGGGGACAGGACACGATGGGTTTTGGGTAAAAAAAGACCCCAGGCAGAGGCAGGTTTGGCCGCAGTGGGGTCGGGCTCGCTGTGGGTCCCAGCGGGATGTGCCCGTGCCCCTGGAACCCGCAGATGGGCAGGGAACAGCCCGGCAGCTCCCCGTGGGAATCCAGAGGCTCCCGGGATGTGGGAAACGCTCCGCCGGGAGCGGGGGCCTCTCCTCGGGGTGAGGAGAGACCTGGAAAGCTCCTGTTGTGTAACTGGGGAGGGAATTCCAGCTGCGGAGTCACATCCTGTCACCCGGGGCTGAGCCTGAGGCTGGAGGGGACGCTGGGCAGGGAGGAGGAGGAGGAGGAGGGAGGAGGTGTAACATCACCCTGGGGCTGTGGGGCACTGCAGGAATTCCAGGGGTTTGCCCTCTGCTTCCTTTTCCACTGGATTCCTCCCTGAGAGGCTGGGGAGACCCTGGCACAGGGAAACCCCATCCCTGCAGGTGCCCAAGGCCAGGTTGGACCACCCTGGTCCCTGCAGGGTGTCCCTGCCATGGCAGGGGGGTGGCACTGGGTGAGCTTGAAGGTCCCTCCCAGCCCAACCCATTCCATGTTTTCCGTGATTTCAAGGCCTGTTGTGATGCTGAGCTGTCTGAGCAGGGAGTGGGAGGGGGCACGGAGGAACTGCTATCTCAGGGTTTGAGCTCCAGAAGACAAAACAAAAGGAATGGAAGGGCTGCTGCTTGTCCCCTGGTGATGCAGACGCTGCTCTGGAGTTACTGCTGGGAAGTGCTTGTTTTCCTGGAGCAAAAGAGTTCAGGTTGCCTAAAATCCTGTTTTAATGAGCCTTTCTAATCACTTGGAGATCTGGACTTGAGCCCTGTGTTCCCAAGAGCTGCTGGAAACGAACTTGGAAGAGGGACTGTCTTTATATCCAGCTGTAAACAGGACACTTGGTGACCTCAGTGTGACCCCTGAACACTGAAAATTACAAACACTGGGGTTTGTTTTCAACCCTGCTCTTAAAACCCCCAAACCCACAGGGACCTCATCCCAAGAAGCTGTTTTATCTTGCGGGTGGTTTCCTGGTCCACACCAGCCTTTGGGCCACGGGGGTTGGCAGAGGGCAGAGTGTGCCCCTCACGTGCACATCCTTTATCCCTTGGCACCTGGAGCCAGCACTGAGGGCAAAAATAGCTGCTCTGTCTTGTCTTCTGAGGCCCAGGACAGCAAGAGCCCCCCAAAATGGGAACAAATTCTCCCACAGCTCCAGGTCACCTGTTTGGTTGGGATGGAGCAGCTTCTCCTGTTCAGGGGACATCCTGGAAGTGCAGAATTCTAGTTAATTGTTCTTATAATTATCACAATTAAGTCAAGGGTCAGAGTTCAGCCCTGCCACTAAAGCTGGAAGGAGCTCCTGGCTGGGAAGAGGGATTGCATCAGTCCTGGAGGGCAGGCTGCTGTTGTACTGAGTTATCTGATACAATAATTATCCGCTGAGTTATCTGATCCCATAATTACCCACTGCACTAATGAGATTCCTGGAGGTGGGAAATCTCCTCCTGGAGGGCGTGTGTGGCCACAGGAGGTGTCTCTGCCAGGAGCTCTGGGTAGTTCCTGCCAGGCAAAGCATCTTTTGGGGCAGTTTGGGTGGCTGTGCTGCTCTCCCAACGAGGCCCTGGGTGGTGATGGCAAGAAAGGCCTGATGTTCCTCCTGGAATAACTGCAAGGATCCACTTTGGATATGGAATTGATGGGAATGAGCCCCAGGTGGACCTGTGGAGGGCAAAGGGAGTGTTTTATTTGATATATGGCTTCTTAATAAGGAGGGCAGTTCTGGTGGGAGGCCACGTGGTGCTTGCTGGTCCAGACGGCACTTCCAGGGATACCTGGAAGCAAAGCTGCTCCTCTGTGCAGGTGACTGAAGTGCTCCAGGCCAGGCTGGAGCAACCTGGGCTGGGGGAAGGTGTCCCTGCCCATGGAACTGGCTCAGCTTTGAGTCTCCCTCCCACCCCAGAGCAGCCTGTGCAGTCTCAGGGTGGTTTTTGCCTCTGCAGCAGCAAACCCTGCAGAGCTCGGAGGGCTCTCTCTGGGAGGAAGCTGGGTGAGGTTTCTCTGCTGCTTCCTCTTTTTCTCTGCAAGCCTCCTGCCCAGGGGAACTGGGGCAGCTGAGCAGGGGCACGGGGTGGGTCACACCCTGTGCCAGGGCAGGGGGGGATGAGTTGCCGTAATCCTCTTTTTGAAGGCCTCTGCTGTTTGAATCACCAGAGCCAAACCCCTTAAAAGAGCGGCTGCTGCTCTCTCGGGTGGGATCTCTCCTCCCAGAGCCTTTCCCATGGCAAAGGCCCTTCCCAGGGCGCTGTGGCTCCAGGTGTGAGCCTGTGAGGTACCAGGGCTGTAGAACAGCCTGTGCTGAGCATCTGTCAGCAGATTCACTGCTGAGCCCTGGCATGTGGAGGCTGAGATGGCAAGAGGGGGTGTGGTGTGACCCGTGAGTTGGGCTCAGCCTCAGTATTCCCATGTCTTCCAGCACTTGGAGGGTGCCTGTGTCGAGTAGCGCTAACTGGATCCTTCATTTCTGCCTCTGTAGCTGACCTGGTGTACCCTACAGCTAATTCTGTTTGATTCTCTCCTCCTCCCAAACTCTTCCCCTCTGCTCTCCAGTGCAACCCCTCCCACAGGCTCCATGGATCCCTGACGGCGGAGCGGCAGGTCCTCCCCAGGGAGCACCAGCGAGGATTTCTCTGTGCCCAGCGGTTAAGGTTGCCCTGTGCCCCTCCTGGTTTGCCTGACTCTTCCCTTCATCCCTTGTCTTGTGAGACCTGGGGGTTCTGTGCCCAAATCAGCCCCTCCTGCCTCGAGGGATTAGATGGGAGAAGTGTCCTTGAGCACAACCCAAGCCCGGATTAGTTCTTCAGTCTTGACCAAAAACCAGGTAGAACTGTGAAAATACCTGTAAATACTGGATGGGAAGGAGGAAAAGCAGGATGAAGAGCTCGTGGCTAGGGCAGGTGGTCCAGAAAGGATGATTTCCAGGGGAATGGGGGAGTTGGCTTAGTCCAGCCCAACTAACATTAATCTAAAGCACGCTGCAAATATTCCCCCAAAGTGTGTGTGACTCAACTCCTCCATCAGCAGCCTCTTGAGTCGCAGCTGAATTTCCTTTTCAGTCAAAGCAGTTCAAAGAGTAACTTTTTAAATAGCTGTTGGAACAGCTGCATGGGAGGGGGCTGATGGTTGGTGGGGAGTGCTGCAGCCTGTGCCTGCAGTGGGCTCCCAAATCCACAGGGGTGGGACTGAAATGCTCGGCTTGGCTTAGGGAAGCTCGTGTGAGGAGGAAGCTGAGCCTTATGTAAGGGGAGCTTGCCAGAGGGAGGCACGTGGGCTTGTGCATTCATTTGAATTCTGAGCCACGGTGTGCTGTGTGATCTGCCATGGCTCTGCTTTTGAGCTGTTCTGCTCTTCTAGAGGCAGGTCTGAAAGGAGCGTCGTGGGCATGAAGAGAGGATTGGTTTCAGTTTGGGTGTAAATGTTCAGAAATGAACTTTATCCTTTAGTGAGCTTCATCTGAGAAGTGCTTTCCCTCCCTCTGGGAGGGTTCACAGCTCTGTCCACCCTGACCCTACAAACACCTGCCTGAGGCTGTAACTTCCCATCCAAGCAAGGGAAAAAGGGGACTCACTGTGGGATTAGTGGGAGAGTTGTGGGAAGATCCCCGTTAAGAAAAGCCTCTGAGTCACAACACATGGATTGGTGTCCCCACCCCTGCCAGGAATAGGTGACAGGGATAATCCTCTGATATCCTGGGTCTGTGCCAGCTGCACTGACCCACCTGGGGACAGCAGGGTGGCAGAGGGTGCAAATTAAGGCTCCAAAAATGCCAAGCTGCAACTCCAGGAAAGTTTGTTCCTATAGTAACTGCCATGAGTTAGGTAAGGAATCCCACAGGCTCCTGTGGCAGGCTCTGCAGTGCAAAGGGGGCTCGTCCTCTGAAACACAGGGAGGTTTTCAAACCAACCAGAGAGTCAGGGGCAGCTCTGCTCTCCTTTCAGGTTGATCCTCAACTGTGGCCATTCCATGTGTCCCAGGAAATGTGGGACAGAGTTGGAGCTTGGAAGAGAAACTGCCTCAGAGTGTGGGGCTGGATTTACCTGTGCTGGGATGCACCTTCAGTGCCTTGATAAACTCCTTACCTCTATTTTTGGCAAAACCTGCCATCCCTTACTGGCCAGGCTATGCCCTTCCCTTAGGAATGTTGGCTGAGAGTGAAAAATGGTCCATGCTTGGCTCCAGATATCGAGGAGATTCTCAGTCAAGCAAAAAGTGATCCAGACCTGCCACTCCTTCCCCTTTTAGGGGCTATTTTAAAGACTTGGTGACTTCTAAAAGCTCCACAACTGAAATGAGGTTGGAGAATAGGGCTTGAATATTTTTAACATGAAGTGATGAATTAAAAACATCTTGTAAGGGATTAAATTCCGTTTTACACCATTAAAATTCAACTTTTAGTGATAGGAGAGCTTCCACCCTGCTGCTGTTCCGGGTGCCTTTGGGCACAGGGATGGTGTTTACCTACTACCTAAATTTTATGTGATTCATGGAAATTCAGGCCTCCTTGAAATCTGCAATTTTTAGGACTGACTAGTGTGTAGTTTTGGTTAAAAATGGTACAGGAAGTACATGGACTGACTTTATAGATATATTTTTAGTCTCTGTCATCAATATTGGTGATGTCACCCAGTCTTCTCGCCTGGATTTCCAGTCACATCATTGCTTGAAATTGTCCCTTTCACAGCTGATTTTCTCCAGGAATAAACATCACTTTGCCCAGCAGCAGGAAGGACTCACCCTGCTGCTCACAGCATCTCTTCGTTTCCTCCGCCTCCCTCATCTGTGCTGGCCTTCAAAGCACAAGATGCTACCAGTGATAAGCTCTGCACTGAAAACTGCACAGATTCTCCCTTCAAAAGCCCTCAAATATTGGGCATTTTGGGCAAACTGCAGCATTTCAAGCCTGTTCTGGGGGGGAAGCAGCACCAGCTTGGTGGGCCTTGGCCAGGGAGCTCTGGGGAAGCATTTTTAAGGCAGAGCTGGAAACTGCTGGAAGGAATATTCTGGTTCTTCCTTTCTCCTGCAAATCGTGGTTAAGGCCTATAATTTCTGAGGGAGGAAAAAGGGACAAAGCTAAAAACCCCAAAACAGCTCTTTTTTTTTTTTCTTTCAAAGAGTGGCATGAAGTTGAATTTTTAACACCCCAGTCAGCCCTAGGAGTTGAAGGTTTCCACGAAATGCAGAAAATTCAGGTGGTGGGCAAACTGGGGCAGCTGTGAAGAGCAGCAGGGTGGAAGGTCACACTGGCACTGAGTTAATTCTGGTGGTGTAAAATAGAGTTTTTACACCATTTAATCCCTCCCAAGGTGTCTTGTGCATCCCTGGGTTCCTGAAAGCTGCATTTACCCTGGTGCTAAATCTGGGGCTGCAACAGGTATTGGTGACAAATCTGAGCCGGACCCATGACCAGGTCAGGGGCAGTAATTAACCTGTAATTAACCCGTGCTAATGACTAAAAGAACCCGAGATGAGCTCTGTTGGTTGGGAAATGGTGCTTGATGAGCACCAAGGCTGTGGGTTTGATCCCTGGGTGAGCCATTCACTGGAGGGTTGGACATGATGGTCCTCGTGGGTCCCTTCCAACCCAGAATCAGCACAATTTGGAGATGTTGAGCTGAGTTTAACTGGGTTTTTTCAGAGTTTCTCTCATCCCCCCAAACTGCTGGAACACTGGGCTGCAGGACCGACTCTTCCAGCCGAGAGCAGAGGATGTTTTTTTGCGAGACAGGCTCTGTCCCAGCCTCTCTGGGCAGCAGAGCCAGTGAGTCCTTGAGCAATCTCCTCCCAGAACAAGGAAACCACAAGGCAAAGGAAGCTCTTGGGTGTTTCCTCTTTTGGCTCTGCAAGAAGTGGGGCTTTTCAGCTTGGACTCTCCAGTGGGAGGATGTGAAGTCACTTCCCAGGATTATCCTGCTCCAGGTGAGAATTTCCCCCATCCCTTTGCCCAGGGAATGGCTGGGAGATGCTGTATCCCAACACATGGAGCAGTGAGAGTGGGATCAGTGCTCCCAGGCAGGAATTGTTTGCCCTTGGAATATTTCGTCAGGCCCTGAATTGTGATGCTCTCCCCTTCCTGCCCATGAAAGCAGCTATTTTTTCCTGATCCCCCCACACTTTTCTGCAGCCAACTTCTGGTTTATTTTTCAATGCCTTCCACAGGGTTGTTACTGCAGAAAGTTGCAGGAGGAGCTTTGAGCCAAAATGCAGGGCCTGAAAAAAGGGTGAGGAGTGAACCCCCTCAGGGTTTCTCCATTAAAATCACTCAGGGGTGTGAACTCAGAGCAAGTGACTCATTCTGAAGTGGATCCTCAGGCCCTGCTGGGGTTTCAGAGGGAATTGGGAGCCTTTTCAGTAATTCAGATCATTCAGCAGCCCTTGTGGCCTTAATGGCTTAGATGGGAGCTGGAGCTGCTCTGACCAGCCGGGTATGTGGTGTTTATTTTGACAGGCTGGGATATAAAACAGGCTGTGGAAGTGTCTCCTGGAGCACTGGCTGAGCCTCTGGATGGTGCATCCTCACTTAGGAATCCACTCAAGTATTCAGGGCAGCTTTGTGGAGTCAGAGCTGGCTGAGCAAGGGATGCTTTTAAGCTCGTGATCTTCCTGCAGCCACTGCCAGGCTGGGAATGTATCCCAGGGTGGTCTGGGATGCTGTGCCAGCACTGAGGGGATAGCTGGGCTCTGGAATCTTTGAGTTCTTGCTCAGAACTGTCGTTTTCCTGAGTTCAGGAAGGGTGGGGGCAGGTGTGAGGTGAGGCACAGAGTTGGTGGGTGCCAAGACACTTGCTTTCCATGGATGGTAAGATCAGCCCTAATGCCGAAACACCAGTGGTGGCAGCACCAGGAATGGCTGATCCTGGGTGTCACTGGAGCAAACTCCCAGTTTTCCAGATGGGAAGGGAGTTTCCATTTCACCCTTAAGCTCTGGTGGCTCTGAGGGTGCTCAGCCTTGAGGGAACAGTTTTTGTAGCATGGACCAGAGTGAGGAACAAATTTCTAGTGGTTTAACAAGCTAAAACTTTCTGTTACCGTATCCTCAAACCTCCTGGAGATAAATCCCTGATTCCCTGAGCCCCTGTGAGCAGTTAGTGGTGAGTGTCAGGGTGTGCCCAAGGGGTGACGGTGCTGCAGGGCTGCTCTGTCGTTATTCACTGCTGCAGAAGCATTCTTCTCTCAACAACTTTCCCCTCAACTTCAACCTGAAGTCTCTGAAGTTTCTGCCCAGCCTTGGCTCGGTTCTGGTTTTGGGGAGTTAAATGCTGCAGCGTGTGACGGAACCCACATCTGTAAATACCACCTGGGGCTTTCTCAAGGCTGCCACCTTGCAAACAGATGTGAAACCGTGGGGAAATCCCTCTCAGAGCTGAGCTGAGCTGGGCCCTTCCCCGGGAGATGTTTTGGTGCAGCTCCTCCATCGTGGCCTCCGAAGAGGGAAGTGGGAGGTTGTTGACATCTGCATCAAACCCTCCCTCTGGCACACGAAACAAGGGCTTTGGAAGAAATTTAAAGGTTAAAATGTTGGGTTTAGCTGAAGCTGGAGGTGCAGTGAGAGGGTGTTTGAGCTGCAGACCTGGGCAATGCTTTAAAAAGCCACCCAAAGCCCCTCGTTGTGTGGCTCTAGAGCCACCCCGGTGGCAGGGGGCACCCTGGGCTCACTGCCCAGCTCCTGGCTCTGGTATAAACACCCCCCCAGCCCCAGCTTTCTGCTGCTTCCTGCAATCCAGGGATTTGAAGGCTTTCTGGTGGCACCTCCTGGCCCTGCAAGGACACCCAGCCCCAGCTGGGACAGCAGCAGCAGCAGCAGGAGCTCCCCCCTGGTTGTGTAATGTGTTTATTGCCACAGCCCCTGCTGGCTGCTGGGAGGATTTCTCAAAGCCTAAGTACTAATTTTCTGGAAATATTCCCTGGCACTGGGGTCCCCCAGAGCTGGGCTTTAGGAGTGCAGCTGTTTCAGACCTGTATCAGCACTGATGTGGGAGGGTGACACTGGCCCCCTGAGTCGTGCTCCAAGTGCCATCGTGGGGTGGGAGGTTGTGGTGGCTTGAGCTGGTCCATGTGACAGCAGTGAGCTGATGACCCCAGCCTGGCTGTAGTATCTGCCTGTTAATCCTTTTAGTCCTATAAAGGCTAAATATATCCAGAGTTTAAATCTAACCTTGAATCTCATGCTTAATCCTGCCCACGGTCTCACGTTATGGCGCTCGAGGTGTAGCTGGGAGAGGATTCCATGTGTAAACCAAGTGAGGGATCCTGGCTAACCCTGCCCAATTCCTTGCTTTTTCACGTGCTGAAGTTATGGATCCTGCTTGAATTGAGTCAGTCCTAGACCTTGGTGGGTATAATTGAACAAGAGTGTGCTTTTAATCAGGTCTTTACCAAGAGCTATTCCTAAACTGGGAAGTGAATTCATCAGCTCCATTAAGTGAATATTGTTCTCAAGGGCCATTCCTGAGTGAAAAAGCAGCCGGTAATGGCAGGGAAGGCCAGAAGACTTAATAAAAGCTTTTTTAAAGTCATGAGTTCCCTGGAACAGGTACTGGAGGTAAGCTAGGTGTTGTCCTGGAAGGGTCTGTGAGCCACAGATTGCATTAACAGCACCAAAATCCCTCAGGATACTCCAGACTTTCCCCATAAACAGGAACTAAACTGTTCCCAGCATATCTAGAGACTCAAATACAGCACTGCTTTTTTAGGGCTTTGAAATTACACTTTTCCCCCTCTTCCCCCTCCCACCTCACTCTCATTAGCTTTAGGCTTTGCTGTTTGATCAGTGGCAAGACAAGGCAGGATAACTCTCCATCCGCAATAATGCCTGGAAAAGGGGCTGGCACAGGTTATTGTGGGGGGGGTCTCAGGACCCTCATTCAGGCTGTGGCCACCTCCCTTCGCAGGGTGACCCCCAGCTGGGTGGGAGCTGAGCACCCCGAGCGGGGCTGGGGGGAGGTTAGTTTTGAAAAGCTGAGGTTGCAAACGCTCCTTCCAAAGCTGCTCTTCCTTCAGCAAGGGCTGAGGGGCTGGTCCTGGCAGGGAGGGGGGCTGTGCCCCCCTGCCCACCCCCTGGGCACTGCCCTGCTGCCTGTCCTGGGGGGCAGGGAGCAAATCTCAGCTTGGCAGTCCTTCCCCTGTGGTTTTTCCCCCCCCCTGGCATGACCTCCCATCCACACCTTGGAGCTCTCCTGCCTGCCCCAGCCGCATGCAAACCGGGAGTCTGGTTGGAATGGCAATTCCCATCTTGGAGCTATGGAAACTGTGGGAGTGAACTGCTAAAGTGTCTTGTGCTGGGATTGCAACCTGGGACTCCACGTTTTTGGGGGGGGGGCCAAATCCTGGGCTCGGTGCTGCTCTCCTGGCTCAGCTGGGCCTTCCTGCATCAGACCAAGGAGATTTGGTGGTGCAGTTCCCGTGCTGAGGACTTTTTGCTGCTCTTCCTGCAGCAGCAGGGAACATTCTGGAACTGATTCCACTGCAATGAGGTTATCCGAGAAAGAATGGGGAAAAGCAAGAGCACAGACTTATGTTGAAATGTCTGTTACGTCTGTCTAAGCAGAACTCAGGGGGTTGTGGTGTTTTCTTCCCTCTTCCTCTTAGAGTTGTTTGTTTGTGCAGCTGGAAGAGGGAGGCAACAAGTCTCCAAGTATAATGATTGCAACATCCCGCTGCTGTCTTAATTCCAGTTTCTAACCTGGATGGGAATGCAAGTACCTCAGTCCCAGTTCACTTGGTACAGTTTCTGAGCTGCTCAAGGCAAGCACAGGTTGAGCTGGTGGCAAACCCTGGTGTGTCTTTGCAGGGCCACGATGGGCCTCCTGGAACATCGGGGTGTTCATCTGTATCCGCTGCGCTGGCATCCACAGGAACCTGGGAGTTCACATATCCCGGGTCAAATCCGTCAACCTCGACCAGTGGACACAAGAACAGATCCAGGTAACGAGGGCGGAATAAATACAGTGGGGTTTTTTTGTTAGTGGGGCTTCGGAAATGTGGGAGCAAACAAAGCCTGAGCAGCCCAAAGATGTGGGAAATGCAGCAGGAAGGAGATGAGGGGAAAACGTCACCTTGTCAGGCTCAGCAAACATCAGAGGGGGCAGGCAGGTGAGCTGCAGGTTCTGTTAAATTGCCAGGAGCTGCTGCCCACCTCTTCTCCTTGAGGTTTCCAGGAGTCAGATCCTGCATGTCCAGAGGGGCTCTGGGTTGCTAATGTGATATTTACCTTGTCTTTCACTAAATAGTGTGCTGTGGTGGTTGGGGTTGGGTAACTGTGCAGGAGGGGGTTGTGGCAGCTGCACCAGGATTCCCCTGGCTTTGGGTGCAGCCAGACCTCAGAATTCCTGCCTGGAGCTCTCAGTGGCTGTGCAGGCAACCACTTCAAGGACTCTTTTTGGCTTCCAGTGCGTGCAGGAGATGGGAAATGGCAAAGCAAATCGTCTCTATGAAGCCTTCCTGCCCGAGAACTTCAGGAGACCTCAAACAGACCAGCATCCTTTCCTCAGGGAGAGACACGGAGCCTGTCCATCCTGCAGCTTTGGAGCTGCACTCCTTGCAGAGCTGAGCAGGAGGTTTAGCTCTGAGGATGAGCCCCCTGAGCTCCCTCTGAGCCTGGCCATGGAGCAGGAGCGGGGAAGGATTGGTGCTGGGCGCTGGGGGTGGAGAACTGGGACACCAGTGTCACCACAGGGAGCCATTCCAGACTTCAGAGCTGCGGGAAGTGGGAGAGTTGGCTTTCAAACGTGCTGAGTGGAGACCTAATTGTGGCCCTCAGTGCCTGAAGGAGCTGCAGGAAAGATGGGGAAGGGACTTTGGACAAAGGCCTGGAGTGTCAGGACGCAGGGAATGGCTTCCCACTGCCAGAGGGCAGGTTAGGTGGGATATTGGGAAGGAATTCCTCCCTGTGAGGTGGGCAGGCCCTGGCACAGGGCGGCTGTGGCTGCCCCATCCCTGGAAGTGCCCAAGGCCAGGCTGGAGCACCCTGGGATGGTGGGAGGTGTCCCTGCCCATGGCCTGGGTGGGCTTTAAGGTCCCTCCCAACCCAACCCATTCTGGGGTTCTGTGATAATAAAAAGGTTTAATGTTTCTGGAAACTTACCCAAAAATACCCCCAGGAGCACCTCTCTACTGTCACTCTTTGTCCTGAGCTGGTGCCAGAGGTGCTTTTTTGTGTGCAGGATGGAGCTCTGGCCACTGTAATCCGTGTTAATGACATGGAGTAAATATAAAACAGTGAAGAAAACACACTGGGAATCTAAGCCCTGGTTTAATGTACCTTTTATAGCACTGTCATGCCTGGAATAACCCAAGGGCAAAAATCGAGCAGTGAAAGGAGTTTGGATCCAACACTTAAATTATTTTAAGAAAGTTACTGCTGGAAATGCTCTTTAAACAGTCATTAGTTTAGTTACAGCCTGTACCTTGTACCTACACGTCAAATAATACTATGTAAGGCTTCTATTCTGGACTGAGTTGTCCTTAACGAGCTGCTGCAGAGCCGTGGAGAGTTTCATCCGGGATAAATACGAGAAGAAGAAATACATGGACAGAAGCATCGACATCAATGCGTTCAGGGTCAGTGTCTGAGCACCCCTGGAGTGGGTGTGAGCTGGGGGGGGGGGTGTCTGTCCCGGCAGTGAGCAGTGCCTGGGTGACAATGGTGTTTGAATGTTCCCTGGGTTAGTGACTAATCCCTTCTCCAGGCTGGTTGAAGTCAGCCACGGAGGGAGAATTGAAATTGGAGAGACCTTTGAGGGGTCCTGTGCAGTTCCTTGCTCAGAGCAGGGCAAAGAAAAACCCTCAGGTTTGAGCTATGGATTTTTTAGATCAGTAACAGCATCGTGTGTGAACTCTGTCTTGGTGTGATGGCCAGTTCTGTCACAAGAACCCAGCTGAAACGTTCCCTGGATTAGTGACTAATCCCTCCTCCAGGCTGGTTGCACTCAGTCATGGAGGGGCAATTCAAATTGGAGGAGACTCTGAAGGGTCTCGCTCAGAGCAGGACCAATGCCAAATCTTTAGCTCAAACACAGCTCTTCAGCTGCACCTGAGGGGCTTTAATCAGGACCAGCATCATGTATGAACTGTCTCGTGGTGTGATGATGAGCTTTGACCCTCATCAGGGTGGCTTTTCCTTCCAGAAAGAAAAGGATGACAAATGGAAAAGGAGTAACGAGCCTGTATCAGAAAGAAAACTGGAACCCATCATCTTTGAGAAGGTGAAAATGGTAAGAGCAGCAGGAATTGGTGGTGGCTCAGCTGTGGAGACAGCCCAGGCAGAGCAGAGGGAGTGCAGCCTGCTCTGGGAGCATTTTTTCTGGCCTCCCTCACAGCAGTGGGTGCTTTGAGTCACTCTGGTGGTGGGAGCTTGTTTGCCTCTGCTCACCCAGATATTAAGCAGATGTGCTCTGCCTTGCACCGCAGAGCAGATTGGAATCCAGCTCTTCCCTGCTCAGTTTTCCAGCCTGAGCAGCCCCTTTTCCCTAGTTTAGAGCCTGCTTGAATTTGACAGTGGGCTCTGACCTATTGGGACAATAAAGCAGCTCTGTAATGTTCACTCTGAAATTCTCTTTTTTTGGATGAGCAAAGAGAATTTCACTTTCATTTTCCACTTCTTTCACTGAAGTCCGCTGGAAAAAGAGAAGGATTTTAGGGTTAATCTCACAAAAGCCTCTGACATAGCAGAGTAAACCCAAAATGTGATCAAAACTTGTGGTGTTCTTTTTCCCCCCAGCCTCAAAAGAAAGAAGAAATGCAGCAATCTAGAAAAAGTTCTCCTAAATCTGAGCCAGTAATGGACTTGCTGGGACTTGGTAAGAGCCTTTCCAGCCCTGTTGCCCTCAGAGACTTAATAGACCATCCCGTGAATTTGATGAGCCTCTAGTGCTGATTTTCCATGTCAGGTGAACAATGGGAATCCTGGAGTGTCCTGCTTGAAGTGCTGCAGTGCAGCCCAAGCACAGCCCTCAGTGCTGCAGCAGGAAGAGTTTGCCTGGTGTGTTTTCCTTCCTGCTGGAGCAGTTTGGTGCCTGAGGTGTTGCAGGAGCAGCTCTGTGGCTGCTCCGAGCCGCCTGCCCAGTCCTGCCCCGGTTCCTCCCGTGCCCCAAGAAGGACGAGGGAGGCTCTGCCAACGTGGGGCAGCTCACTGGGCTGGGGTGGCACCTTGGCAAGGAGGTGCCCCCAGCCCCGTGTGGGAACAGCCCCCACAGCTCCGTCTCTCCCAGATGCTCCCGTGACAACGCCCGTCACAAACGGCAGGCCCAGCAGCTTGGAGAAGGACCTTGACCTCTTTGCGTCCATGGGATCGAGCTCAGACTCCAGGAAGGTGAGCTGGGAATGTTGGTGCTTGCCAAAGCCTGGTTAGGTCGTAGAACCACGGGATAATTTGGGTTGGAAGGGACCTTAAAGGTCATCTAGTCCTTGCTCCAAACCCTGTTCAACCTGACCTTGAACACTTCCAGGGATGGGAATTAATTCCTAAAATATCCTCCTTAATCTAAATTTGCCCTCTTTCACGTTGAAGCCATGACCCCTTGTCCTACCACGTGTCCCTGTAGAGAGCTGCTGGGCTGAGATGATGATGATCCTGCTGCTGGATGCAGATGTGGCACTAATCCTGTCTCTGTCTCAGGTCGTTGGCTCTATGCCAACCTCTGGAAGCGCCGGGTCCGTTCCCGAGAACCTGAACCTCTTCCCTGAGCCGGGAGGCAAAGGGGAGGAAGTGGGGAAGAAACAGCTCTCCAAGGACTCCATCCTGTCCCTGTACGGCTCCCAGACCCCTCAGCTGCCTGCCCAAGGTACCACAGGGCTGAGCTGTTCCCTGGGAAACAGCCCTTGGGGTGGGGGGTTGTCCTGGGAGCTGACAGAGATGGGGGAATGGAGGTGATCCCTGAGAATCCCAGACCGGTTTGGGTTGGGAGGGACCTTAAAGCTCATCCAGCTTCCCACGCCACAGGCAGGGACACCTCCCGCTATCCCTGGCCTTGGACACATCCAGGGATGGGGCAGCCACGGCTTCTCTGCCCAAGCTGTGCCAGGGCCTGCCCCCCCTCCCAGGGAGGGATTCCTTCCCAGCATCCCACCTAACCCTCTGGCAGCGGGCATCCATTCCCTGCATCCTGTCACCCCATTCCCCTTTCCAAAGCCCCTCTCCCGCTCCCCTGGGATCTGTGAGCGGCACAGGGTGCCCCGTTCCAGCCAGGACAAGGAAGAGCAGCCCTTCCCTCCTTTCCCCAGGAGCGATGTTCATGGCCCCGGCTCCGATGGCGTATCCCGCGGCGGCCTATCCCAGTTTCCCGGGAGTGACCCCGTCCGGCAGCATCATGGGGGGCTTGATGGCCCCGTCGGTGGGGATGGTGGCCCAGCCGGGGCCCGCGGGCCTGGTGGCCCCCGTGGCCATCCCGGCGGGCTACGTGGGCAGCGTGCAGGCGGCGGTGCTGGGCGTGCCCAACGGCGCGATGGGCGGCCAGCAGGGCGGGTACGTGGCCGGCGTGGCGGCGGTGCCCCCGCCCACGTACGGGGCGCAGCCGGCCCAGCAGCTGCAGTGGAACATCGCCCAGGTGAGCCGGGGGGCTGGGGGGGGGGCAGGGGGCGGGAGCCGCCGGCGTCACACCCGGAGAGCTCGGGGATGCGAGGGGGGGGCGGTCCGGGGTGGCGTCAGGCCGGCAGAGGGGGGATTTGTGCACGCCTGGGAATGCCGGGATTATTGAGGCTGGGAAAGCCCTCCAGGATCAGAGTCCAAGCTGTGCCCGATGCCCACCCGCATCCAGGCCTTCCTTGGACGCCTCCACCTCCCTGAGCAGTCCCTTCTGACGTTTAACAGCCCTTTCCGTGAAGACGTTGCTCCTGATGTCCAACCTGCCCCTCCCCTGGCACAGCTTAACGTGCCTCTGGGAGCCACAGACCTGCTCACCTTAACCCTTGTGCTTAAGCGCTGTGGGGCCGGAGCCTGCCCAGGGCACATCCCTGACCTGTCTCCTGTCCCCTTTGCAGGTGACCCAGCAGATGGCTGGGATGAACTTCTATGGAGCCAACGGGATGATGGGCTATGGACAGTCCATGGGTGGAGGAGGAGCCCAGGGCAGCAATCAGTCCCTCAGCTCTCCCATGTGGAAATGAGCCCTCGCGTTGTGACCATTTTTGCCTTCTGTTCTGTTCTTCAAACCTGCTCCATGAGACATTCAGGGTTTTCCTTTGGGGCTGCCCAGCCCGGGCCCTCCATCCCTGAGACCCATCTCTGCCTTTTCACTGTCAGACACGGTGAAACCTCAGTGACCAGAACATGAGCTCCCCTGTCCTTAGCACAGTCAATGCACACTTTGGGGTGGATCCCCCTCCTTGCACAAACCTCCACCAATGCTTCTGGGTAGCACTTGATGTCCTGCTGGGCACCTGGGCAGAGGTGGGACTGGGCAATCTCTACTTTGTTCTGCCTGGTAAAGTCAGGCCTTGTCACTTCAACTCCAGTGTTAGTAGATTTGGGTTAGTAGAGGGGGTGGGAAACCTTGTCTGGTGCTGAGGAACTGGATTTAACCCAAGCCCAGGGGCAAGCAAGCCTTGCTACCTCCTCCCTTGAGCGGAGTTCTCCAGAGCCGAGGCTCTCTGACCCTCATTGGAACCAAAGTCCTTGGGAAGCCCCCCCTCCCTCCCCCCCTGAGCAAGCAGGATTCTCGCCCGGTGCGGGGGCAAAGCCCGTGGAATGTGAAACTTGCACTTCAGAGTGGCTTTTCTGTCTGATGTTGGTATTTGATGTATTTAACTTTTAACAATCTAACTGAGAGTTAACTTATCCAGGGCTGAGAGCCCACTGCAAGTTTTCTTACACTTTTAAAATGACTATGACATCCTAATTTATACTTTTTTCATATTTTTTGTTGTTGTTGTTGTTCCTGTGCAATCCTGGTCCCCTTTCCCTGGCTCGCTTTGGACATTTTACTCTTAGGCAGGTTTCTTTTCTCATCTCCAGTAGAACACAAAACTGCTTCGAGTCATCAGCGTGAGCAAGAGGTCAGACTCGTGGTCTGCTTTCTCCTGTGGATATGTAAATCCCCGAATAAAATACTGCAGTGAAATCTCCACTTGCCTCCTCAGCTGTTTTAGCAGCCCCTGCCAGGTTCCGTTCAGTGCTGGAGTCAGGGGGAGTTGGTCACTCCAGGTGTGGGGATTTGGGGTGTTTCGTCTCAATCAGCCCAATTCCAGAGCGTCCCAAATGTGAGGGAGCGAGGGCTCTGAAAACTGGGCTCAGCCCAGGCACAATCAGGTCAGTTTTATATAAAAAGAGATTCTGCTTTGGGGTTGGGGAATTAAATTGTTCAGCTTTACGCTCGTGGTCAGCGACACCCGACCAAGGCTCAGCCAAAAGGTACGTTTTGAGCTTATGCAAAAAGTTCCCATAAAACTATGGAATAGAATGGTTTGGGGGGGAAGGGACCTTGAAGGTCATCTCAGTCCACGGGCAGGGACACCTTCCCCTAGTCCAGGCTGCTCCAACCTGGCCTTGGACGCTCCCAGGGATGGGGCAGCCACAGCTCCTTTGGGAAATCCGTTCCAGCCCCTCCCCACCCTCCCAGGGAGGAATTCCTTCCCAACATCCCACCTAACCCTGCCCTCTGGCACTGGGAATCCCTTCCCCCTTGCCCTGACCCTCCATCCCCCTTGTCCAAAGTCCCTGCCCACGATTAGGGAAGGCTGGGTGGGATTTGGAAGCTGCAGGGAGAGCTCAGCAACCTCTGAGAGCCTCGAGCTGATGATCCTCTGAATATTAATGATGGTATTTCTTTCCTCTAGTCAAAACCTGCTTTTTCCAGGAAAAAAAAAAAAAAAAAAAGAGAAGAGTTCCCTCCTTTCCCCTCCTCCCCAGTGGATCTGTTGGGTGATTTTTTGGGGCTGGATGTTCTGAAAAGCTCGACTCAAGCACAGAAGAAAGTTTTCAAGCTGGCTTTAATCATCTTCACTTGCTGCCCCAATACTGTACATGCAGGTACAAGCCAATGAAAATGTGAATAATTCAGGTTTTCCCCTCTTTTTTTTTTTTTTTTTTTTTTGGGAAAACTGGCTAGGAATATTTTACAAAACAGCGTGCACCCTCACAGCCATCAGTCCTGCTGCATATAGAAACCACAAAAATACAAGAGTTTGACATTAAGAAAGACCACACACATAGAAAACGTTACAGAACACAGGTAGAAAATTGCCATTTGCTTGTTGGAAATCTATTCCCGCTCTCAAGGATCCATCACAAGCCCATCCCCTTGTCTTGGATGTGGAACTGGGGCTCAGAGGACCCTCCAGTTCTCCCCTCTGCGGGGATTTTTTTTTTTAAGGGGGAGTTGTTCAGTAGGAGGAATCTGTCATCAAACCAAGTTTATCAGGACACAGAGTGTGGTGCTGGAGGAGCCAGGAGTGTTCTCCGACTGGTTCCATCCCAGCTCCTGAAATCCAAAGGTGTCCAAGGGGGGTGTGTCAGTCCTGCGAGTTCTCCTGACTCTCCTTGTCCCTCAGTAAGGGATGCTCTGGTGTGATGGTGACATACCTGTCCCCTCATTCAGTAGCAATTAACTCGTGGCTAATTGGGCTCTGACACCTTCCCAGCCTCGTGGGGCTCTCTTGGTTCAGGCAATCCTTAAATGCAATTTTTGGGGGGGGGGACTTCAGGCTGGAAAATGGGAAGAGGTTGTGTGTCCTTGTGTGGTTGCATCGCTTGGAGCTGCCCCCCTGGCACAGCTTTTAGCTCCAGCTGCCAGGGAAGGGGCTGGCAATGGAATGACTGCCTGAGCTCTGGGAGCATCTCCTTGCCTTTCATGAGCTCATCCCTCATCCTCTACCTTGAGCAATTCTGGATTCTTTTATGCCCCCTCAGACTTGTCGGGGGGGTTGACTCAGTTTAAAGGCATAGGCTGTGTTTAAAGATTTGTTGGTTAGAGATAAAATCCCTCAGGGTGCCTCAGCTGGGAATACGAATTTGGAATTTTTTGAGAGGATGAACATTTCCAAACCTCACTAAAAAAACTCATCGGTGCTTTTGCCCATGTGCTCATTTGGGGTTTATTTCCCTGGTGCTGTTAAGAAACCAAACTCAAGGATAAACCTCCAGCTTGGAGCTGCTGCTTCCCCCCAGAGCTGTTCCTAAGCCGTGTTTTTCTATCTGAGGTATAAACTTTGGAGCTTAATGACAGATTCTTGAGCCCTGGATAATTTCTTACACGATCCAGGGGCTCGTTGGGAGCGTCGATTTGGAGGAGGGGGGAGATTATTCCATTGAACTGCATGAAAAAAAAGAAAATCAAGCCCTTTAAGAAAACAAGGCCACCAACTTCAAAGTGCTCTTGACATTCAGGAGGCACCCTCTGCCAGGGGCCCTGGGCAGGTGGGGGTGGGGATGGGGAGGGGGTGCTGCTCCTTCCAGACCTTGGGAATTGCTTCCCATTCTTGCTGCATCAGGACAAGATTCCCTTCTTTCAGAGAGCACTGGGATGGGGGTATTTACACAGGGCCATCCTGTTAGGGAATGGGATGGGGGCTCCACACCCCCCTCCCTGCCTGCTCCAGAGGCTCCCTCTCCATCCCTGCCTCAGGCAGGAGCTCTGGGAGGGATCTGGGAGCAGCGCTGGCCTTGGCTTGTGGAACGGAGGAGCCCCTGGGAGGGGGTTGGGGGGCTGTTTCACAGGAGGGATGAAAAGGGGGCCCCTCCAAACCATCCCTCCGCCCCCCCCACCCCGAGAGCCCTCGTGCTTCCCTTGCCTTGAGCTCAGCAATCCCCAGTGCAGGTGCCAAAGGGAGCAGAGGTTGGGAGCAGGAGGATGCACAGCCGGGTCATGGATTGCTCTTCATTGCACGGGTACAACACAAAAGAACCTGAATGTGGTCGAGTGCACAAGCTCTGGGTCTTGAGTGAGAAAAGAGAGGAAAGGAAGGGGGGGGGGTCAAAAGAATGAGGTATAGCAACGACTGGAGCTCCAGCAGGCACGGGGGGCACAGAACCCCCGCCCTGGGGGCAGCTGTGGGGCCACGCTGGGTCCTCCAGGATTCCTGGTGCCCCTGTCCCATCCTGCTGTGTGTCCCATCCTGCTGCGTGTCCCATCCTGGTGTCCATGTCCAAGGTGGATGGTCAGGTTCCAACTGTGGCAGCTCCTCAGACAGCGAGACAAACACTTGGGCCCTTTGCTGAAGGTATTTCCAAGTCTATTTTAAACCCTACTTTGTTTCCCCAGGTGGGTTCAGGTGAGCAGGAGCGTCTTCGTCCCAAAATTCCAACCATGCTATTGCATCTTTTTTCCCCTTAACAAGTCCCTCCTGCAGCTTTTCAACCTTCTTTTTACCTCCTAAATGTGATTCTTGCACCTCTAAACAACCAGCCAAGGGTTGGTGGGGTTTCTCTGTGAAAAAAGAAATCCTGCCCCATCCTTGGAAGTGTCCAAGGGCACATTGGACAGGGCTTGGAGCAACCTGGGCTAGTGGAAGGCGTCATTCTCCTGTCACAGAAGAGATGCCCTGTCAGCAAAGGGAATCCTCATCCCACTCCTGAGGAATTCTTGGATTTGAAAGCAAAAGCTACACCTGCAACTGCTTCTGGAGAAAAGGCTGTAAGAGCTGGAAAAGGTGGACGTGGAGGCAAAATTCTTCCCACCCTCCCGGGTGCTCTGTGGCAATAGGTTCAGTTTTCTGATTCCTGGGAATTCTTTCTGTACCTCAGTGGATATCAGGAAAACCACACTTAAACATCCTCTCCCACGCTCTCAACATGCCGTGGTGAGGCAGGAGCTGATCTCTGACTGAGCCCAGCCCAGCTCCTGCTGCCCTGGAGAACTTTCACTCAACTTTGGCAAGTTCAGCCCGTTCCAGGCTGGTGGAAAACGCAGGGATAACTCAGGCCTGGAATCACGGGGTGTTTTCTGGGCTTTGCTGCGTGGCTGTGACTTTTATTAGCACTGATGGGATGTTTAAGTATCATTTGAAGGCTATTTTGGTAAAAATTCCTCCTTGTGACTCAGGCTGGGGGTTGTGATTGCAGTGCCTCAGCGAGGTCTGTGTCAGGTGGGTGCTGCTCCTCGCTGCTGGGGGCTGGGTGTAAAACAGCCTGCAAAGCTGATTCAACTTCGTATTAATTACTCTTTCTAGGAGAAAATATCTGCTAAATCAAGTGGTTTGACTTTTCCTTTCGTGCTGGAAGGTAGAGGAAATAATCTTAGCACATAATCCCGAGGCAGCCACCTTTTGCAGATCATGTTGGACATAAAAAAACATCCCCCCAGAAAAAAATAAAAAAGCACTTCTGGAGTGCAGAAGCTCCTGGTTTGTCCTGGGAGAGAGTTAATTTTCCCAGGGGCTGGCACAGGGCTGGGTTTTGGATTTCTGGTGTATCCTGTGGAAAGGGTGTCTCGCCTTTGCTGTTCCTGTCGCTGGAGGAGGGCAAACACCTGGCACATCGTCTCTGGGGCTGAGAAACCAGGAGGAGCAAAGGCGGCACAGTCCAGGCTCTTGTCCCAGTCGAGTTTTCCCAGCACAAGGTGGGTCCTGACCCCGGTGCTTCCCAGGGAAGTGAGTGGGAGCCCCTGGGGGGACTGGAAGGGAAGAAGGGAAGGTTTTTATGGATTCTGGTCAGTCCGGTGAGGAAGCGATGGCCGTCTGAAGTCACTGCGTGGTGGCTCCACCTTGCCAGCCTCGAGGAGCAGGAGGAAGGAGCCCCTCGGGTCCGGCGTGCGCTTTGTTCAGTCATCCCCCAGGGCGAGCTCGGTCTGTCGGGGACCCAAAAGAAGCCGAAGCCTTTGGGTTTCCCTTCTTCCCTGGAGCACCCAGGTGGCGGATCTTCCCCCTGGATTTTTCCAGCAGGGTTTTTCTAAGTGGGGGCAGGACCGGCGAGGCTTCTGCCGGCCCTCAGGCGCCTGCGGGCGCGTGGTCGAGATGTTGTGCTGCTCCTCCCCCGCCTCTGTTCCCTGTCAGGATTCAGGCGTGTGATGTTCCTGGCAGGCAGAGGAGCAGGGAAGCTCTGCAGGAATGCAGAGCTCCGTGCTGGGAAGGGAGGAGGGGGTGGGATGCTGCGCCCACACCGCGAGAGCAGCATCCCGGCGCTGCCCACGCCGCTGGGCGGTCCCACCCGCGGGCAGGTTGAGATTGAGCTGCTAAAAGCAAAAGGAAAGGGTGCCAGCTGGGAGGAGCAGGAAGCTTTTCCTCTCGGGATGCTTTCCCTCGTGGACAAAGACCGGGCAGAGGAAGCTCAGCCTCATCCCGGCACCGCCGGCCTCGTGGAGCCGCCCCCGTGCTCTGGAAGGGGCATCGCGTTCAAAGCAGGGCTCGTTCCTCTTTCAGTGCTCGGGGCACGGGGTTTGCTTCCCCAAATCCAGCACATCCCACGTTCCTGGGACTCGCTGCTCCAGCAGAGCATTTCATCTTCCCTGAAGTGCAAGGACGAGCCTCCCATGGCTGAGCACTGGGCTGACTCTCTGCTCAGAGGTCTGCAGCGATTCTGAGCTGGCAAAGTCACAAAAAGTCCTTGTCACGATGTCACTCAAATTTGGTGGCGTTGGGCAAACCAGCCACCACACAGTGGAGTCCTGCTGACCCCCAGGATTGGGGTTGGGAACCCCAGGGTTTGGGAACCCCAAGGTTTGGGTTCACGGACCAGCACGTTTGGGTTTGTAGACTCCAAGGTTTGGGTTTGGGAACCCCCCAGATGTGGGGGTTTTGGACCCGCCAAGGTTTGGGTTTGTGAACCTTTTAAGTTTGGGTTTGTGACCCCTCAGGTCTGGGGTTTTTGAACCCCAAGATTTGGGTTTGTGGACCCCCCCCGGGCTGGGGGTTTGTGGAGGGAACAGCTTCATCCCAACAGTCTTTTCCTTCAGGTTTGGTTTTGTTCCGTTGTGGCTGAGCTGGTTCCTGGTGTCACCAGGAGAGCCCCAGCTGGTTTGTTGTGCTCTGTGCAGTGTGGAATCCTGGGGTTTGCCACGGAATAATCATATAAAAATCCCAACTGTGCTGTGGGTTGGTTTGTGGTAAAGACTGAAGGTCAGAGCCAGCTGGTCGGCAAAAATTCCCCCTTAACCTCTTGTCCTCTTCCAGTCTCCAAACTGCTCCTCTTTTGGTGCGTTGGGGTTTTTTTCCCCCCTCTCTTTTGGGAACTGATCCTTCAGGACAGTCATTGGATTAGGTTTATTTGATGAAGAAACCAGAGTTTCTAGTGGTGTCTCCCCTGAGTATTTTCAGCAAATTTCATTAGGCACCTTCAAAAAAAGCTTCCGTGATTCTCGGGTTTGCTACAAGAACTGGGTCCCTCCGAGGGAACCAAAATGCTGCTTTTAAAAACAAACAAAACACACAAACAAAAAGCCCCAAACGCTCATGCCGATGGGAAACTCAACCCATCGAGTCCCTTGCCCGTCCCCTCCCCCGCCCCGGCACCCGAATTCCAGAGCAGCACAAGCTGCTGTTGAGATGTTCTCCTGTGGCAAACCAGCGAGTCCAGAGCTGGAGAAACAGGGCTGGGCAAACCCTCCACTCCTGATTGGAATTCAAGTATCCAGGAGGGCATCCCAGAGCTCGGGGAGAGCGTCCCGTACCTCAAGGTGAGCATCCCGGCCCCAAGGATGGCGTTCCAGCTCTTGAGAAGGGCATCCTAACCCCGAGGAGGACATCCCAGAGCTCGAGGAGAGCATCCCAACCCCTGGAGGAGGACATCCCGCCCTGGAGGAGGACATCCCACCCCCAAGGGAGACATCCTGTCCCCAAAAAGAGAATCCCAACCCCTGAGAAGGTCATCCCACACCTCAGGGAGGGCATCCCAACCCCTGAGAAGGATAGCCCGGGCCTCAGGGAGGGCATCCCAGCCTGGAGGAGGACACCCTGGCCCTGAGGAGGGCACCCCAGACCTTGAGAAGGGAATCCCAGACCGCAAGGATGGCATTCCAGCCCCAAGGAAGGCATCCCAAACCTCGAGGGAAGCATCCCAACGTCAGGGTGGGTGGGTGGGTGGGCACTCCCAGACCTCGAGGAAGGAATCCCAACTTCAAGGTGGCCATTCCTGGACCTCAAGGAGGGCATTCCAGACCTTGAGCAGGGTGTCCCGACATCAAGGCGAGCGTTCCAGACCTCGAGGAGGCATCCCAGTCCTCAGGGAGAGCATCCCAACCTGGAGGACCCCAAGGAGGCATCCAGACCTTAAGAAGGACATCCCATCCCTCCTGGGAGGAAGGGACTGGGAGGCAGATGATCAACCAGCATTCCTGCTCCGTTGGGTCGCCTTCTCCCGACTGGAATTTCCACGTGAGGCATCACAGAGTTTCTTTTTGGGTCTCGTTTTGGCCGGACAAGCCCACGGTCAGTGGTGAAACATGAGGAGAAGACCAGCGAAGGCTGAGGTGAGGCGAGTGCCCCTTTCCCTGTCCTCTCTTGCTTTGGCAATGGCACTGGTCACAGGCTACATGCTCCCGGGAAAAGAGATGGGAAAACAAGGGAGGAAATGGCCACCAAAAAAGTGCTTGGAAAACGAACAAACATGACGTGACTGGCAGATGTTCCCGGTCCATCTGGAGTCTCTCGGATATTGCAGAGTGAGCGTGTTGTTAGCACGTGGCAAGCTACATAAGAGAAGATGCTACATTCCTTGGAAAACAAAAGTAGTGCTGAGTTGGATTTTTTTCCTTTTTTTTTTTTTTTTCTGAGTTTCTTTTTTTTTTTTTTTTTTTTTTT
>JAWWEU010000062.1:4097493-4116501 GCA_035583155.1 Acropternis orthonyx
TTGGTTTTTTTTTTTTTTTTTTTTTTTGCTCCGTTTTCCTTGGAGGCAAGGAAAGGAAATGGAAGGAAAGGAACCTCGCTGTCACAACCCTGCAGAGGGTTGGGTACCTCGAGGCCTTCCGGGACACTCGAGGTGTGGGAACAGTCTGGGATCATCGGCAGTCGCAGCCCTCGGGGGGGGTGGGGGGGGTGGTTTTTTTTTGCTCCTCCTTCCCCCTGGCTCCCTCTCCGCCGTCCCCTCGGACACGTGCGTGGGGAGGAGAGTGTCCAGGGCGGGGTTTGGTTGGGGAAGGATATTTAAAAATTAAAAAAAAAAAAAAAAAAACAAAACCAAAAAAAAAATAAGAAGAAAGATATTTACAGCTCTCCACGACCAGTTTTGGTAGGTCAGGATGTGTCTCCTGACACACCCTCTCTCCTCTACGGGCAGGAGGGGCTGGTGGAGCTTTCCAGGGAGGACTGGGAGAGGCGGCGGGTCAGAGGTCCGATGCTGGAGTCGGCCAGCGAGGACGTGGGGAAGAGTTTGTACCAGCCCGCCACGGTGCTGGAGAGATCCAGCTCCTCCAGGATGATCTGGGCCATCCCCATGAAGCACTTGTGGTCCATGCGCCCGTAATCGCCCCAGACGATCACCTGCGGGCACAGGAGGGGTTGTGGAGCTGCCAGGTGGGAATTGTGGGGGTAACGCGGCAAACGCAGCGTGCCCGCACGGAGAGGACCTGCCGTGGGAGGGGTGGGGAAGGTCTGAAGGACAGCAGGGTGGGCACTGGGGTTGCTCCCCTCGCCCTGGGAGGGTGGGCAGGCCCTGGCACAGGTTGGGCAGAGAAGCTGTGGCTGCCCCTGGATCCCTGGGAGTGTCCAAGGCCGGGTTGGAGCACCCTGGGCTAGTGGAAGGTGTCCCTGCCCATGGCAGGGGCTGGAACTCGGTGAGCTTTAAGATGCCTCCCAACCCAACCCATTCCATGACTCTGCGATCCCTCCCTGTCCCAAATGCCAGGGAATTGTCACCTGCAGGACTTTGCCCTGGGGACTCTCCTCGAAGAGCAGAGGCTGCTGGTACGAGGGGTCGCAGGTTTTCTTCACCACCTTGGTCTTCTTCTTGGCCAGGCAGACGCCGTTCTCCAGCAGGTAAACCTTCACGTAGGTGGCTGCCGTGGAAAACGGGAGAGAAACAGTGACACGGAGCAGGACCCTGTGATGGTCCAGGCGCGGTGTCCATCCCCCTCCACCCTCAACCCCCTCCCTCTCCAGCCACCTACCAGGGATGCACTTGGAGCCCATCTTGGGGATGAGTCCCCTTGCCTGGATCACCTCCACCTCCAGCTGCCCATTCCGGTCGGTCATGCCAACGTGGACATCGCCTGGATGGAGGGATGAGATGAGCTCAGCACTGTCCCCAGTGCCCCAGGGACAGCCACAGCCCCACGTCCTCCTTGGCGTGGCCAAAAAGCAGGTGGGAGGTGTCCTCATCACCCAGAGCTCAGGCACGCTGAGCATCCTGCCTGATTTGTTGGAAATTTGGAGGAATTTGATGGGAGGATGCTTGGACTGTGCTGCAAGGACAAGTCTGGGTGAGCCCCCTCCTCCCCATCAGCTCCATCCCATGGCGGTATCACAGAGGGGTTTTATCCCTCCTGACGGGATAAAGGCTGGGATTCCCTCGGCTGAGGGACAGGTGAGACCCAGCCAGGGCAGGAGGGGTTGGGGCTCAGCCCCCGCCATCCCAGGGTGTTTCACCAGGGTCCTTCCCTGCTCCCTCTGGGTCCAACTGCGCCCCTTTCCCTCCCTTCCCGTCCCAGCGGGGGTTTCTGTGGTCACACAGCCCCCGTGGGGGGGGCAGGATGGGGGACCCTGGTTATCAAACCCCCTCCAAAGCAACTCCTTCTATTCCCACAGCTCCAGCTCCATCAGGACACGGGACGGACACCCCGGAGTGCCCTGGGAGCAGCTGGGGCCACGCTGCCTGGCCGGGAATCCAGACCTGGGTGCCAACATTCCACCGCCATTCCGGATTTAAAAGGGAAAAACGGAACAAAAGGCAGTTGTTTCGTTCCCCCCCGTTTGCAGCGGGATGCTCGGAGGGGCAGAGGGAGCCTCGGGAAAAGGCAGAACTGCAGCCCTGCAGGCTCCCTCCCAGCGGAAGCGGCACGGCAAGGGCAGAGCATCCACCGGGATGTGCCGGGATGGAGCCGCTCCCCCGTGGCCTGCGTGGCACCTTCCCCCGCAGCATCCCGTCCCCCGTGGGCACTCACCCATCGGGGGGGTTGCCAGCGTCTGCCGCCCCACCAGCTGCCCCGGCCCCAGCCCGTCGAGGAAATCGCTGAACTGGCTCTCAGCGCCGAACCGCGTCGTGGGGAAGATGAACCTGCAAAGGGCTTTGATGGAGCATCCGGTGCCGAGCGGGACCCCCGGAGGGTGCCCAGCCCCGCTCCAGCATTCCCTCCCCCCCCCGCAACCCGTGCCTTACGTGCCGTCCGAGCTGTTGCTGTTGGTGCTGCCGTCGGTGGATTCCCGGCTGCCCTGCCGGGTCACCCTGGTCCTCATCTCCACCGCGATGCCGGTCTCGGTGCTCCTCCGGATGGTGCTGCGCAGCTTTTTGGGGCCCCCCTCTGGAAGGGGAGGCAGGAGGTGAGCGCTGGCACCCGCCCCTCCCTGCCTTCCTTCTGCACATCATCCGGCGGGATGTTAGGTGCGCTTTCCCTGGGGATGAATTCCCGCAGGACCCCGCCCGTCCTGGTGCCACACGTGCTGTGCTGGAGAGCCGCGGGCTGCCCGTGATGCCCAGGTCCCAAACCCGCCTCCCAGAGTCCTCGCTCGGCACCGATGCCATCGCGGCTTTGTATGGCTGAGAGTCCTCCCTGCACCCCGGGCACCACCCCTGCACCCCAGAAACCCCACCTTGCCATCCCAGCCACTCCTCACCTGCACCACAGCGGCCCCCGCTCTGCTGAGACCAGCCAGACTCAGCTCCCAAGTGCTGGCACCACCCCAGACCACGGCCTTGCCCCCCCAAATCCCCATGTGCCCATGTCCCCGTGCCAGAGGGGACAGGAACCCCCAGTGCCACCAAGCGGGCACAGCCCCGACATCGGATGTCCCCCATTCTCCACACTCCCCACTGCCACGTGTCCCAGGTGGTGGCAGATGGCAGGAGGAGGAGGAGGGTGGCACGAGCAGCCCCTCCTGGCACTGCCCCTGGCACCTGCTGGTGTGACCATGTGTGTGCTGCCACTGCCCTGGGGGAGCCAGCTCTGTCCTGCTAATTCCGGGCTGTCCCCATGGCAGGCTTTGCCTGGTCCTGGCAGCTCCCCTGGGAAGGGGCACCCGGAGGCTCCTGTCCTGCCACCCCCAGTTCTGTGGCTCCCACACTTTTTCCTTGGCTTTTGGGGATAATTAAACCCCTTCAGAACCGCTTCAGATGGCTGGAGGGCTCTGCATTAACTCCTCCTTCCAGAGCATTTCCCAGCTCGTGGAACGCCAACAAGAAGCAGAATAAAGAAGCAACAACTAGAGGCAAAGCCGGCACTAAAACGAGCTTTGTGCTTCCCCCGCCCCTTAAACAGTTATTTTAAGCATTTAAATATTTCCCAGAGCCAGAGTGTTTGACAAGTCCTGTCTCTGAGCTCCCTCCCTGCTCACAGCCAGCACCGGGTGTAACTGGGGGGGACACTGAAGCCGGACCCAGAGCTCCAGCAACATCCCCACCTCGAGTCTGCAAATGGATTTGGCACTGGGAGAAGTGCCCGGGGTGGGGGCTAAAACGGTGTCATTTTTAGGTGTCATTTTTTGGGCACCTTCCTCACACACAGACAACCCTCTGAAACCAAAGGTGGGCCAGGTGGGGACTGAGCTGCTCACCAGTCTGGTTGAGCTGGAGGGTGCTCTTGCTCCACTGGGACAGCCCCACGATTGCCACCATCTTGGCGCCCAGGCTGGAGCGCCTCTTCTTGCTGGCGCTGACGGAGACGGAGTCGGCGCTGCCCCGCGCGCTCTTCTCCAGGCTGTACATCTCCCCGCTGATGCTGGAGCTGCGCACCACATTCCTGGCCGCCGAGGAGCCGGCGATGGAGCCGGCGATGGAGCCGGTGATGGAGCTGGCATCCCCGTTGAACATGGTCGGCCGCTGCGCGCCCGCCGGCACCGGCTCCGCTCCGTGGGATCAGCTGCGGGGGGAAGGCAGGGCACGTGGCGTGGCTGTGTTGGCACCCAGAGCTGCCCCGTGGGAGTGGATGGGCCCCCGAGGCACTTATAAATCCGTGGAGTTCAGGTGGCACAGCCCACTGAGGGTTGGGATGGATCTCAGGACAAGGTTCTTCCCCCAGAGGGTGGTGGGCACTGAGCAGGCCCCCCAGGGCAGGGGGCACGGCCCCGAGGCTGCCAGAGCTGCAGGAGGGTTTGGATGATGCTCTGAGGGACAGGGTGGGATTGTTGGGGAGTCTGTGCAGGGCCAGGAGTTGGACTGGATGGTCCCTGTGGGTCCTTTCCAGCTCGGCATATTCTGTGATTCTTCCCTGCACACAGAGCAGGGGCTGGCACGGGAAGGGGTGCAGGACTCCCGTGCAGCCGGGTCACGGGGTGAACACACCAGCCATTCCCAGAATCCCATGGGACCTGGACACTCCCAACATCCAGAAGAGTCCTGGATGAGCAGAAAGCTCAGAGTGTCACCAACCCACCTGGGCTGGGATGAGGCGACCCTTGGATAAAGCCCTGCCCACTCCCGAGGGTACCCAAAACTGCAACCAGCCAAGATCTTCCTGCACATCTCCTTCTCCAAACCACCGCTGCAGCATCCCTGTGTGCTGCTCCAGGTGAGCCTGTCCCCCCCGGGATGGGAATCCCTGGAGGAAACAGTGCCTGGAGGAGCCAGGGGGAGTGGAGCATGTGCTGGTGGCAGAGGCTGTGCCAGACCTGCTGCCTTCCCTTCCCCATGAATATTTAAACTCCAGCGGGACGGAGCATCCGTCTTCCAAGGAAAGGTGAATTATTAACTGCGGGCCAAGTGAAGCCACTTTATGATAATGGATGGAGGCAGCGCCTGGAAAAATATTTCTCTTCCGAGAGAGAGAGAAAAACGGACACGAGCAAAGAGAAGTTCTGGGGAGTGGGGCAGGGTGGGGGGTTCTGTTTCCCACTGCCGTGGGAGAGAGGGGTTTCAGAGGGAACGTACTTGGGATGAGACCTGATGGGATGCACGGGCTCAGGGCACGGTTGGGATGAGACCTGGCGGGTCAGACGCTGCCGAATTCATGGATATCCCAGATATCCCCGAGATCTGCAGGGCCAGGAAAGCACAAAAGGCTCCTGCTGCTGTTTCCCACTCCAGCTGCCCGGAGAGCACCGGGCTCTGCTGGGAGCAAATTAGATCAGGAGAGCACAGCGCTAATGGGATCGTTTCCAATGCAACACACCCAGGGATAATCCGCCGCAAGGGAAGAGGCGCGCACTCCTCAGCCCCAAGCGAGGCTTTGCTTTACCCTGCCCCTCATTTTAACCCTCAGCTCTTTGCACGACCTGCTTCTGCACAGAGCAGGGGCTGGCAGGGGGAGTGGAGGGGGTGCCTGGTGCTCAGTGCTGGGCTGGAGACCGGATTTGAGCGCTGGAGCCTGTGGCTCCCACTGCTGAGCCGGCCTTGGCATGGCCACAGAATCCCTGGCACCACCACAGCACCCCTGGCATGGTCACAGCATCCTTGGCACCACCACACTATCCCTGGCATGGCCACAACATCCTTGGCACCATCACACCATCCTCAGCACGGCCACAGCATCCTTGGCACCATCACACCATCCTCAGCACGGCCACAGAATCCTTGGTACCTGCACAGCATCCTCAGCACGGCCACAACATCCTCAGGACCACAACAGCACCCTCAGCCTGATGATGAACACGCAGCCCCGATGCTGCCTCTGCTCCAGTTCCCTTTCCCCAGAAAGGTGCAGGGATTGGGGAATGGCACCAGCTTTCCCTTCACACACTTCCCCCCCGCCCCATGCATTTATTCCCGACATCGCAAAACACCGGGATTCTCAGAGCAAACAACCGCCACGCCGCATCCAACCCCCTCTTCCTCCTCCTCCTCCTCCTCCTCCTCCTCCTCTGCCGTGGGAACACATTCCCGAGCTCCCGGGGTGGGAGCAGCCCTTACCACCACCCCGCACCGTCCTTGCGGGAAACAACCACCACCGCCAGCGCCGGGAAGTTCTCCAGCGAGCCAGCCCTGGCTCCCCCCGCGGCCGGGAATGCTGCGGGACGCACGGAGCCCCCCCCGGGCACCGGCAGAGGTGTCATGGCTGGAGCATCCCCTGGACGCGCAGCACAAGGCAGGGATAAGCACGACCAGCAGGAAAACCGGCTCCCTGTTGCGTTTGGATAGCGGTTGCGGGTGCGGGAACCCCGGCGAGGCACTGCCCTCCCCGCTCACGGCACCCCAACACCGAAAAGGAGGAGAAGGAGGCATCTTACCGCCCTGCGCCCTGGAGGAGGCTCAGCTCAGCTTCCCAGCCCCATCCCGGCCGGAGACGGAGGGTGCCAGGGCTGGGGAATCTTTCCAGGGTTCTGGAGAGCGGGGCTGTGCTGGCGCTGCTTCAGCATCTCCCTCAGCATCTCCATGGTTACATCGCTGACCCAGTTCTCCTCCCAGCCCCGAGCAGGGGCAAGAGTGGTCCAGCGGGGTGGGAAGTGCCTCGGCAGGGCTGGGGGCACCCCTCTCACAGGTTTGGGGTGTCTGATGATCCCACTGAATCCCTGAATACAGATATCATGGAGCTGCTGGGGATGGCAGGGCTGGGAAAAGCGGGCATCAAGGCAGCACAGGGGGTGGGAGGGTCACAGGTGGCCCCAGGAGGAGAGGGATCCCAGTGATCCAACAGCATCGGGGGCTGCAGGTGTGGGGAAAGGAACAACCTGGCCCCAGATATTCCACAGATATAGAAACGAGGGGTAAAATATTGATAAGACAACTTGGTGCTTTGGAAAAGGCTCTGGAGAAGGAGGGAGGAGCCCAGCAGGTGCCCCCACACGGGTGGGAAAGAGCCCCTGACAGTGGGTGGGGAGAGGAGAAGGAGGAGGAGGAAGGTGATAAATGAGCACAGTGGGGGTGGCTGGGATGCTGCCTTGCCAGGGAAGGAGGCAGAGGGATTTTGGGAGCTGCCTGCTCCCTCAAAACCCTCAGGGTCAGTGTTCCCAGGGAGACTCGGGGTTGGAAACCCCCAGCAGTGGGACAGCGGGTTCTTCTTGCCCCCCTTGGACCCCTGTGCTGGGGCTGCCTCAAGCCTGGAGGGAGAGCACTGAAAGCTGCTGATGTCTGGAGCACAGAGGTCCTAAAATCAGCATTTTGGGGGCAAAAGAAAGCTTTCTAGAGCTGCCACTTTGAGGCCCTGCCAGTCCTGAGCAGGCACAATGCGCCAGGGCAAGCCACAGCAGCACAGCTCACACAGACACGCTCCTCCTTGTACTTGGGAATAAGGCAAGGGCTTATTTCCCCTAAAAGTACTTCATTCTAATTAATTGCTTCAGCTTTGATAGGCACTTGCTCATATAAATTTAAATGCCCAACAAGGGGCATAATTGGATGCACGTGAGCTGAGAACTTGGGAGTAACTCCAGGTACTGGAATTAAGCACCTCCTGGCTCAGGCAGGTTATAAAAGTTATACCCTGGCTGGAACTTGCTGCAGGTTAATCCTGCAGCACCAGCTCCACAGGAAACCGAAACCTTGGAATTAAAGGATGGGTCCAAATGTGCTCCAGTTGTAGGAAAAGCAGAGCGTGGAGGGGAGAGGTTTGGGTGGGGCTGTGCTCAAGACTCCTGTGGGAACAGCTCCTGCTCCTGGAAAAAGGCCTGGCTGTTGGATGAGCGAGGTTTAGTGAGTCTGTGCCCGGGAGGAAGAAGAGGAGGCAGCCACAGGGCAAATCCCACAGCGTGTCCCAGTCCAGATGATTCCCCAAAAGACAGGTCTGTCCGTTTTCCATCGGGATGAGAAGTGCTGGTGGTCGTGGTGTGGGCTGAGAGCTCCGTGTCCTGCACAGCCACATCAGTGGGATGGTGGTGACAGGGGCCAGCGATGTCCCCAGGGGCTGAGAGTTGGTTTCATGGAGACCAGCTCTGCCAGGACCCTGGCAGTGCATCACACCTCTTCTGGGAGAGACAGTGGGATGGTATTCCTCCAGGGTGGAAGCAGGTACTGCTCCCGCACAGGGATGGCCTGGGAACACCACTGGGACCCAGAGCCAAGCGGAGCCACAGCCCTGTGTGGGGGTCTCCAAGCAGGAATCACACAGGAGAACAAACTGTCCCACGCCAAGAAGCCTTCCTCAGTCCCAGCATGTCCAGATGCACCTTGGCCACAGTAATTTACTTTCCATTCCCATCCCCAAAACCTGTGTCCACCTCCATCCAGCCTGGATGCCACAGTTCCAGCAGAAGCGATGCTCCTGGGAGATGGTGGGATCCATCCAGGAGCACCAGCACAGGGAACCAAGTGTTTCCCAGTGGAACAGGCAGGAACACAGCACCTTCCCACACCTAACTCATGGCCATCCTTCACTGGGGGGTGGAATCCGGGGTCATCCTGGCGGCCTGACTTTGGGCTGAGCCCCTCCTGAGGCACCAGGAGCCCAGAGCTGCGCCCTGAGCGCGCCGTCCCTCTCCCCCATGGCCCTGCATGACGTCTGCTGCCCGGGCAAATCAGCTCCATGCAGAATCCCAGCGTTTCCTAGGCAACCTAAAGGAATCAGAGGAGCCAAAGCCACCCGGCAAGGCTGTGACTGGGGGGACAGCCAGGTCCTGCCGAGCCCAACTGGCCAGGGTAGCCACGGGGGTTTGTGGCACTGCGGCGAGCACCGGGCACCCCTGATGGTCGGGACTCATCCCACGGATGGAGCAGGATGCCAAGGCTGAGCTCGGAGCCTCTGCACTGGTTGTGGCCACGACGGGGCAGCTCGGGAGGGAACAGGACCCCGCTGGGGACAGGCACGAGCCAGCGCGTGGCCACCACCGGCAGCCACGTGGCCCCAAAATCTGGGACAGTTCCACAGGGACACCCCCAAACCAGCCCGGGGTCTTTGATGGCCCCCGGGGATGAGTCAGGAACGGGATCACCTTGCTCAGATCCCAATCCTTCTCGCCTGGTGCTCGGACACCGAGGGCTGGCACTGCCGGGCCGGGGCCGGGACCGATCTCCTCCGGCACGGAGGGGATGTGGGAAGGAGGGGATGATGTGGGAAAGGAGCTTTTCCCGTTACCCAGCTGCCGCTGCCTTTCCGGCTGCACGGCTCCCAGCTCTGCAATGCAGCTCACACAGCTCGTCTGCTGTGTGTGAATCCCATCAATATTTCATGGAGCTGCTTCCTCCAGGGGAAGGACTGCTATCAGCTCTGGCTTTCTGCTGCTCCTACCAGCGCTCCGCTGCTCGCACAGAACAGCTGATTTCCTTCCACCGGTGGCCAGCACTCAGCATCCCCCCCTTTCCCTCCCCGTTCTGCATTGGCAAATATCCCTTTGCCTTCCAGGGGCTTCGTATCCCACACGGGCCAAGAGCTCTGATGTCCCCTCAGGTTCAAATCAAAGTGGCTGACCAGATTCCACCCCTGGTTGCCCGTGGCCAAAGTGTCCCCAGGGCCAAGTCAGCAGCTTCAGGATGGGTGATTAAGCCCACCCACACCCTCCACTGCCCCCCCAATTCCACGTCCAGCAGCAGGAGGTGCCAACAGCCCAGACCCTGCCTGGCTGGATCCCACTTTCCCTGCCCAACCGCATCCAGCCTGCAGGTCCCAGCTCGCTCCAGAGCCCAGCAGGAGCCGGGGGGGAGCAGGTTTGTTTGCAGAAAAAGTTGCTTTTTTAAATGCTAAGGCTGCACTATTATTCCAAAGCTTCTTCGGGGATCAGCAGAAAACTTGCTTGCCGTAGGAAGAGTTCCGTGAGCCGGAGCGATGCCAGGAGGGAGCAGCGGGAGCCTGCGGCAAACACCCATCGCTCCACCACGTCTGTGCCCGACCTGGCACGGGGAGCTGGGGCACAACACCTGGGGTGCCACCAGCACCTGGATCCCTGGGGGATGGGATGTTGGAGCACTGGAGCAGCTGATCCCAGCAAGGTGCCATGGCTGGGGATGAGGGTGATGCACGACAGCAAGATGAGGCCAAAAGCTCTTGTGTTGCTCCACCACCCAACAACTAAAATCGGTGCAATTCCCTATTTTCAGGCTGAGACCTCCAGCTCCAGGAGAACCTCTGTCTGTGGGAAGGATGAGGAGCTCGGAGATGCTCCCACCGTGGCCCCACACAGCATCCCGGGGCAGGGAAGGAGCCCTGAGGAACACGGAGTGCCAGCAGGGCTGTCAATCGGAGCAAAATCACTTTACAGTAACTCCGAGGCCAGGCTGCTTCCCTGCTCCTTGAGATGCTGTGACAAAACATTTTAAGTGCGTTGACAGGGATGGAAGGAGCTGGTGTCACACGGCTTGGGTTTTAATAAGCAGGAAAATTAGGGATTTTCATCACCCTAAACTGCATCTTGTACCCATGGGATGTTTCCCGGAGGGCTGTGCTGCGGTGAGAGCCCACGGAGGGGCTGAGCCTGAGGGAGATGGACTGGGGGTCTGTGGGGGAGAAGGCTGGAGGGGATTTGCCCCCTGAATTGGGGTGACAGGGGCCAAGCAAGGACCAGACCGAGATGCCACAACCTCATCCTCTGTCCCTGTCCCACAAGGGCTGTTGTGACTGGTGCTGCAAGGACGGGGCTGCAACGGGGACGAAGCAGGAACTCGGAGTGCTGGAACGTGGGAGGTGGCACAAGTTTGCCCTCACAAAAGGATGTCGGAGAAGGTGCATCGAGAGAGAAGTGTGAGCATAGCAGGAGTGGCTTTTGGGAGGTGTTGGTGCAGAAAGAAACGGGCACACAGCAAACTGGGCTGGAGGTGAGAGGTGCAGCCACCGGGCTGAGAGGGAAGGGGCTGGTTTGGGCAGGTGGTCCCACACCCTGCAGCAGAGGGAGGACCCCAAGCTGCTGCGCCTGGCAGCAAAGCCTGGCTTTGGCCTGCAAGCAAAGCCCATCCCTGTGCCTCTGGCCAGGGGAGATCCACAGCCTCCCGCTCTCAGCACAATATTGAAACAAGCAGCACAGCCCACAGGATGTTCCCTGGGCACCAAGTGATGTGATTCAGCCTCAGGAGCCCCCTTGCCGTGCTTCCCGGACCCCCGGGAGGGGGCACTGGCCACCACAAAGCCCATCACGGCCACCACCCCTTGTGGGGACCACCCGTGAGCTCCCACATCATGGCCCTGGGGACAGTTCTGAGGAGCAGAGCTGAAGGGGGACGTGGTGGGGACACGGTGGGTGGCCAGACCTGTGCCCACTGGGGTGCCAGGGGTATGTGACGCCCACGCTGCCCTCGGGCTTCTCCCCACTCAGTGTCACCCCGGTGACAGCAGGAAGGAGCAGTGCAGGGGTCTCTGCCCACCCCGGGGCACCGTTTCACTCTCCCTCAACCCACTCAACACATTTCCCTACAGAACCGACCGCGGCACCTGCCCCAAAACACCACGGAGAGCAGAACAGACTCTCCGGATCGAGCAAGAGGCAAACCAAGACACGAAGCTCAGGCTGGCGACGCCGGGGAGCCCGGGACGGGGTGAGCCCCTGCCGCACACGAGCATCTCGGTGCCCGCAGGGTGCCCGGGGGGACAGACCCTCCGCAGGATCCCCCCGGCTTTCCCGGGTCCCTCTCCCCGTTCTGCCGGCCGTGGGGACCGGCGGGCACGGGACGGGGTTGACGTCAACGGGCTCTGAGCGGGGATGATGGATGGCACGGGAAAGCGCTCCGTTTGCCGGGGAGCGCTCCGCTGAACCGGCCCCGGGGAGCCCTCGGGGACCGGGGGTGTCGGGGGAGGGGGTGGCAGCGCGGCCGCAGCCGCTCCGCTTTCGGCGCAGCGATGTTTTTGGGGGTGTTCGCATCCCCGCTCGGAGCCTGGGGAATGTTTTAGGGGCGCCGCGGGCTGAAGGTGGAAAGCAGCGGCGTTGTCCCCACGGCGGTCGGGACCCCTCTTTCCGTCTCTCCCCATCCCGCCGCTCCCCATCCCGGCAGCGCATCCGCGACGGGCATCCCCCTCCCCCCCAAAAAGAAAAAACGCAGGAAAGACCCCACGGCCGCCGCGGGCGGGGGATGCTGCGGGGCAGCAGGTACGGCCCCGGTGGCCGCGGGCACCGGCGCTGGCCGCGGTGCGGGGTACCGGGAGCGCCGCACCCCGCGCTGCCGCCGCGGGCACTCACCGCTGCCGCCGCCGCCGCCGCCGCCGCCCGTGCCCGCTCCTCCCCTCGGCCCCGGCGGGCTGCTGGGAGCGGCGGGCGGGGGAGCCCCGGGCCCGGCCCCGACGGCTCCGGGCGGCGCGGAGAGGGGCAGGTACCCACCGAGGGGGGCGGCCCCCGAGAGCTCCGCGGGGAGAGATGTCCGCCGGACCCCAAAAGGCGGTGGTGGGACCCTGCATCCATCAGGTGGAGCCTGAGGGATGATGGGAGCATCCTGCACCTGTCAGCGGGACCCCAGGAAGCTCCAGCCGGACCCTGCACCCATCACCTGGACCCTATGCCCATCAGCTGGACTCTACATCCATGAATTGGTCCCCATGAGCCTCCAGCTGGACCCTACACCCATCAACTGCACTCTAGACCCATTAACTGGACCCTACATACATCAGTCGGACCACAGGGGTCTCCGGCTGGACCCTGCACCCATCAGCTGGACTCCAGACCCACTAACCAGAGCTCAAGAGCCATCAGCTGGATCCTACACCCATCAGCTGAACCCCAAGAGCCACCAAATGGAACCTGCGCCATTCAGTCAGATCGAACATTCATCAAATGAAGCCCAGGAGCCTCCAGTTGGACCCTACACCCACCAGTTGGACTCCAGAGCTGCCACCTGAGCCTCCTCTCACCGCTGGACCCCAAGGGCTGCTGCCAGACCCCACTGCTGTCACCAGGACCCCGAGTGTCCCCATGCAGAGCCCAGACCCTGCACTGCCCCCCGGACCCCGGGAGGCTCCGGGCAGACCCGAAGCGCTGCCAGCGGGTCCCGCTCAGCCTGGGTGGCCACGGGGCTCCTCTGGGAATGCATAAATCCCCCGGCTCCGAAGCCTTGGCTGGAGCAGGAGCGTGGCCTTCCCAGGGAGCCAGGGACCGAGGGGGCACTGCTGCTGCGCTGGCTCCCTCGGAAGGAGGGCTTTTGAGCAGAGAGGCAGCGATTCCCACGCTGCCCTTGGACTCACCTTGGCTCCCTGGATACAAACACTAATTTCCCTCTAAGCAGCGTCTCTGTACTCCTGGTAAATTCCTCCAGTGCTTTCCCTGCGTTGCCTCTGCCGGCTGCGCACCGTGGCTGACATGGAGCCACGTGCCAGGAGGAAACCCTCCTTCACTGGCTTTAACTCTGTCCCTCCCTAAAATACTGCCAGGCTTCGATTTCCCGCTGGGAAGGCTCCCCATCTGCCCCTTGCTGGGGGTCCTGGGACCACCGTGGCACCCTGGGCTGTGGGAAACCACCCAGCCCTCGCTGGGTTCCTGATGCTGGGATCAGGGTCTGGGAAGTGATTTGGGATCGTGTGCCCGGGGTGAGTACGGTGCTCAATTGGTGGGGGGAAATTCCCCCTGTGGCAGCTGCTGGCGGGGAAGGACAGGGAAAACTGGGATGTGGCAGGTCCTGGAGTTGTGCACGGGAAAGCTGGTAAGGAACAGGAATAGCTGAAAGAACTAAATATGGAAACTTGGATAAAACAGCGCTGAAGTAGGGAGATGGTTTCCTAACAGGGTTCAAAGCATATAAACAAACTCAGGGAGGAGAGAGGTTGTCCAGAGGGGCCTTTGTGAGGAATAGTCAGGAAAACCAGATGAAAATCTCTCAGTAGGGAAGCCTATTCCCTCAAAGCAACTTCCAGCTTTGTGGAGAAATTGTCAACCCTGGGAACATGTTGTCTTGGGGGAAGAGATAGTGCAAACATGTGCCTCAGCCAGGGACAAGATTCTCCTTCCACTTTTTATCCAGCTGGCACATTTCCATGATAAAACAGGAAGTTTCATGGCAATAATGATAAAATAATGACAAAGTTTTCAGTTCTGTTGGAAGTTTATTGCCTGACTCTGGTTTTCTGCTTCCCTTGGCAGGTTACTCCGGGATCACCAACCTCAGCCCAGGAGGGACGTGGTGGTTTGTCCCTGCAGATTCCAGACTGGGGCTTATGTGGCACCAATCCCTTGGGAAGTGCTCCCTTGGAGCGGGGTGGACAAACCCCCCCAGGCTTGGCCTTGTGCTGGGATCCCATCAGAGCTCTCCCATCTCTAATGTCTCATAATTCCTTAAGGAGCTCAGCATTGCACCCGCTTTGCCAGCTTCTTACCACCTTCTCCTTTACCTCTTGGGTTTGTGCCGGCAAAAAGGGGGTGGTTTAATGCGATTATTCCAGTAAAACCCCCGTAAGAGGATTCCCAGGGCTTGGTTTCACAGCACTGCAGGGGCTGTGGGCAGCATGTGGATGGGGATGAGCCGGGTGTGGGATAGCAGGAAGCCTGGGAGAGGCTTTGTAAGCTGAGCCAAACCGTGGTGTCCCTGCCAGGGTGACCCCGGGATCTGCAGCCCCCGTGGGTGCCACGTGCTGCCTTTCCCTGGCACAGGGTGGGCATTTTCCTGTGGTGTGGATCCTGCTCATCCTGGAGAGAGCTGGGTGGAAGGGGCGGGAACGTTGGGGGTCCTGGAGCTTCCCGGGGGACTCTGAGGTTGCCCAGGAGCTCCTGGAGCTGCCCTGGGGCCGGGCATTTTGGGAGGGAGAAGCTGCACCTCAGGAAGGGTAATGGGGAGAGGATGGTTTAGGTCGGGATTGGGCAAACCCACTGTGTATTCCCTGGAATAACCCTGCCCTGGGAAGGTGCCAGTCCCTGTCCAGAGCCAAGCTGTGGGATGAGCCTGGGTGGGCAGAGGGGCTCCTCCCCTGGGCCCTGCTGGATGTGCCCCCCGGGCTGAGCTGCCAGTGCTGTGGCAGCTCTGCAGCTCGTCCCTCCCTGCGCTGCCGTGTCCCACTTCCTGCAGGAGAAGGAGCCATGTGGAGAGGCTGGGAAATCTCCTCTCACCCTCCTGCAGGAGCAGTGGGGCCATGTGTGCTCACCAGTGGGATACTGGGAGAGCCAGAGTGTTGAGCCAGGCAAGAGGCACCCGTGCACTGGGAAAGCCACTGTCCCAGTCCCAGGACCCAATCCCAGCTCTGAGCTGGGAACTGCATCCTCTCCCCACTGCCAGCAAGGTGGAAGCACTGAACTGGGAATACTGGGAATGGGACCTCCCAGGTAGTGCTGGGCTGAGCACCTCAGCTCAGAGTGGCTCATCTGCAGATCTCAGAGTTTCCAGACTTCCCAACTCTGAGGGGTTTTGCTGATTTCTGTTGTCTCTTCCCAGGGATGGAAGGTTCGGACAGCAGGATTTGTTTGGGTGCTCCCATCTGGAACAGAAAAGGTAAAAACACCTGTGTTGTGGGACACAGGCTCGAACCCCAAACTACCCGAGTAGAAAAGGTGACCCGCAGCCCCAGGGCTGACACTGGATCATCCTCATCATCCCTCAGGCCTTCTGGTCTCCCAAGGAATCCTTTGGCAGCACCCAAACTATCATCTCTCCCAGGTCAAATTATCTTTCTGGGGTTTAATTTCAAACCAGAGACAAGGTTTCTAGAAGGGCTTCAAAGATCTGTGTCCAGGCAGATAAATACTTTTACTAAATATCCTTAAATTTATCGTTTGGATGGTCCCCAACTGGGAGAGGCACCAGGTGGGACGTGGCACTTCCAGCTGGGGATGAACCAAGATGTGGCACAAAAGGTCGGGACAAATGGGCCCCAAAATCTGGCCCTAAATAGCCTCCTTTTCCCCAAAAATCTACGAGGCAGCATGTCCATATCCATCAGCAATTTAAATCCAGGTTTTCCTTTGCTTGTGGATTATTGTCCCAAAGCAACAGCTTGTTTGGGATGAGTCCAGAGCCCTGCTGGAACGGGAGTGCCGGGGGAGGGCCGGGGCTGAGCTGGGAAGGGCCAGGCTTGTCCCTGCTGCTCTGAGAGACGGTTTTCCTCAGTGTCAAACAATTCCAGCCCTCCCAAATCCGGCCCTGGGGTGCAGTTGGAGCTGCACAGCTCCACAGGGAGCGTGGGAGGGCTCAGCCGAGCAGGTGGCAGGTGCTGGCTAAGTGCAAACTCAACAAACCACCACCAAATTTATGCAAGTGCTGATAAAGCTGAGTGGAAAAGCACTTTCTTCTTTCCTTTTTTTTTTTTTTTTTTCCCCCTCTTGTTTTCCTTGGCTTCTCCACGTTCTGGGCAGGCTGACAGGGAGCTCTGTGTTTGCTCTGATCCCCTTCTGGGGAAGCTGAGCAGCTCCAGACAATGGATCCATTGCTGCCGAGGGAGCAGGTGGGGAGGAAGCGGAGCCTCACAGGCACAAAAGGATCCAGCAGGGGGATTGTCCAGAAATCCCTGGAGTGGGTCTGGATCCTGGCAGGAGGAACAGCTGGGTGGTTTGGCAGCTGGGCCTGGCAGCACCAGCAGCAGCAGCGCTGGTTAATTGGTTTATAAATGAGGCATTTTGAAGGGGGTGTTGGGATCATCACCCCTGATGCTGTTAGAGGAGGGTGCCTCAGAAATTAGGGAATTAAAAAAAACCCAAACTGTAGCAGCCATGAGGGTGGTGAGGGGCTGGAATGGATTTCCCAGAGAAGCTGTGTCTGCCCCATCCCTGGAACTGTCCAAGGTCAGGCTGGATGGGGCTTGGAGCAACCTGGGCTAGTGGAAGGTGTCCTGCCCATGGCAGCAGAGGGGAACTGGATGACCCTTAATGTCCTTTCCAACCCAAACCACTCCACGCTTTTACGACTTTTATTTCTCTTGGCTGCCTTGCAAGTGCCCTGAGTCTCAAGACTTCCAATAAAACTGCAGGAATTTGCTGCAAGATATTTCCCAGCCCGGTGCCAACCCGGAGCTCCGAAACCGCAGCGGCCGCAGAAATCGGCCCCGCTTCCTACGTTTGGGCAACTGGCACGGCACAGGAACCCCAGATCCCAGCTCCCCGGGCCTGTGGGATGCAGGGATTGCAGGAGGGATTGCACAGGGAGCAGAGAGGACACAGCAAAGCACTGTACCAGAAGCTGCCCCAGCACACGTGACCACCTTTGGGAAGGGTGACTGGAAGTGCAGCAGCCACGTGAGACCCGCCTTTCCTTTCCCATCTCAAAGGACATTTAAAGGGATAAATGATGATTTTATGCCACGAAAAAATACACTTAAAAGTTCTGCAAAAAAAAAAAGAAACCTTTCTAGCTGTGAGTTTGGGCGCAAGAAAGACAAAAAGGTGGCAAAGATGGAGTCGCTCCTAAGGAAAAAGTGATTTTTTTCATGGGAAAACTCCTGAAGCAGGATGAGTCACGCCTCAGTGTGCCATGTCCTGGAGCCAGCTAAGCCATCCCTGGGAAAGGGAGAGCTGGCTGTCCCTGGGAATGGGAGAGCTGGCTGAAGCAGAGCACAGACTTTTGCTTGAACTGGCTCCAGGGTGGCAGGAGAAAGTCATCCTGTGCTGATGGATGCGAGCCTGCCTCAGCCCCTCGGACAGCTCAGCCAGGTTTGGCTTGGCCAGCTCTCAGGGCTCTCACAGCAGGGCTGGAAGTGTCCCTGGATGAGCCCACAGGCTCAGGGAAGGCAGGGCTGAGCTTCACTGCCAGGGATGTCCTGGTTAAACAGAGCTGCTGTCAAATGGCTGTACAGTGAGGCAAAAAAAACCTACTAGGAAACTGTCATTTTACTGCTACATTAACTGATACAATTAATCTGGTAGAGGTGTGGATAATTCCATGGATAGTGCAGCACTGAGGGCCCTCCAGTGTGGGTTTTCTCCCTGGAGCCGGGATGATCCCCAGGATTAAACTGGCATGTTTAAAAAGCGGCCTGAGCGTTCTGAGCAGCCCAGAGGGATCACTCAGCCCCTGCTGCAGGGTCCTGGGAGCATTCCCAGGACAGCAAACGAGGGGAAAAAACAGGAACGGTGCAAAAACCCACCCTGTGGAAACACGAAGGCAGCTCTCCCACCCCCTGGTTCTGCTCATCCCACTGGGGTTGCTCCACACCTAATGGATTTCATGGGTGTGCCAAAGAGCCCTTTGGAATTTTGACCTTATCTGTGTGTTGAATCTTACCCTGGCTCCCAGAAAACCTCCTTTGCTGCTGCTCAGCCTCTGCTCCCCCTCCCTTTCTGGTTGTGTTTGTTGTTTGGGCCTTTTTCTGCTTTTTGCTCAAAGAGAGGAAAATGATCTCCAATTACTTTATTTATTTCAGTAACGTTTCTCCCCAGCAGTGTGAACACCGGTGTGGTATGTACAATGACAGGAGCTGCCCTTTTGTGTGCATATATAAACTACATAATGGGACTGAGTCAGTGCAGTTACTCCCTATTTAATGCCATTATTATTATTTAAATACGGTTTCAAACCGAACCCTTTAAAACCCCCCAGAATACAGCAAATTCCGGCCTTGAAACTCACCACTCTCTTCATCCAACACCTCTAAGGGATTTACCCATCACCCAGTTTATTGCGGGGAGGAAAACGTGAAAAGCACCGCAGGCCTCCTGCTCGTTTTTGTGAGCGGAAAAAATGGGAAGCTAGGCCAGGGATGGGGTGGGATGGGGATGGAGTGGGGTGGGGATAGGGTGGGCAGACCTGCCCCGGAGGCGGCTCACGGAGCGGCGGATCCCTCCCGGATCCCTCCCAGTTTGTCCCGATCCCTCCCAGTTTGTCCCGATCCCTCCCGGTCCCTCCCAGTTTGTCCCGATCCCTCCCGGTTTGTCCCGATCCCTCCCGGTCCCTCCCAGTTTGTCCCGATCCCTCCCAGTTTGTCCCGGTCCCTCCCGATCCCTCCCAGTTTGTCCCGGTCCCTCCCAGTTTGTCCCGATCCCTCCCAGTTTGTCCCCGTCCCACCCAGATTGTCCC
>JAWWEU010000062.1:4117336-4149645 GCA_035583155.1 Acropternis orthonyx
GGGGGGGGGGGGGGGGAGAAACGGAGGTGCTGCCGAGGGCAGCGGGGCACGGCTGGCAGGGCGGCATTGCGGTCACATCGCGGGCAGCCCTTGGGGGATGCTCCGCTCTCCCCTCGGGGTGACACAGCCCGCTCCCCGCACCCCCTTTGCCCTTCCCCCCCTTGGCTCGTTGTTGGCCTTAAAAGCGCATTTTGGAAAATGTGCGCCGATTCCATTGTGGGGGGGGGGGTTATAAAGTGGGTGCAGGCCCAGGGACCTGCTCTGCACCTCCTGTCGGGCTGGTGCTTTGAGGGGTTACAGCCCCAAAGTGTTATTTTGGGGGGGGGTGTAATTTAAATTAAGGTGAACTGCAGTGCCTTGTCTCTGGTTCTTGAGGTGCTCAGCGTGTCACAGTTTCAGTGGGAGAAAGGAGCAGGAGCACAAATGTCCCCACAAGTCACCTCTTAATGAGGAGGGACGGGTAAAGGAACAGCAGGAACTTCTGGGGGATTGTCCATGAGTATGAAGGTCATTGTGAGCATCTTGAAGCAGAAACGAGCTCCTTTAACATACTTGCCTTAAAAGTAGGGTATGTGGAGCTGCAATGTGCTGTTAAGTGTTGGCACAACATGAGGGAATCTGCAGCTCCCATAAATTAGAATAAAACCCCTGCAGAAGTCTTGGTTACACCCAATATTTGTCATCTTCCGTGGCTTCAGCTTGCAGGAGGCTGGGGAAGGATAGGTGCTGCTTGATCTTTCTAGGTCAAGAGCAGCAGGAAGAGCCTGCTAACTCTGTAAATGGATTTATTAACAAATTATGCCAGTTCCTGACTTTTTTTTTTGTTTTTTTCCCAGCACCATAAGGGGCAGGAAGGTCCTTGAGGTCCCATTTTAATAAGTGAAATTTGTGTGTCCCCTGGGCTTTCCTGGGAAGGTGGGTTTTTTTAAGAACTTTATTATCTAAGAGGGATTTTTATTTTTGAGGAGTTTTACTTTTTCTTCTCCTAGAATTTTAAGCTGGAAGTTCAGGCTCAGGAAACAGGCTCATCTTTTTGTTTAAATGACTTTTCCACGCTTGGTTTTTGTCCCAGATGAGGCAGTGAAGGTGTAAAGGACATTTTAGTGGGTGCCCTCAGGAGGTCACCTTTCAGGCCAGTGTATTTTGGGGTTTATTTTATTTAATCGGACTAATATCTTGCATTTATATAATGGAGGTGACATCTGTATTCTAATAGTGTTGGCACATGAAGTGGTTTCTTAATTTCAGGGCTTATTGCCTGCCCATGTTGCAAGTGAATTAAAGTTGGTAGGTTTGTGACCCCAGACTCTTCAATTATTATGTTTTGCTAAAGAAGACGGTTCATCTTGTATTTCAGAGTGGTAAAGAGAGTTTATCTCGTATTTCAGAGGGTCAGAAAATTCAGCAGCAGTTCCAAGGGACACTGACAGCAAGAACAAACTTCAGGACACCTGCCAAAGCTTCCCAGGAGTTTAAAAAAGAAAAAAGGGGGGGGGAGTTTTAGGTTTGTTCTCAAAAACTTCAGGTTTTGTCCCTGCTGAGATCTCATGGAGGGGATTTTCTTCCCGCTGGCTGTTTATTTGGTCACTTCCTGCTAAATCAGAGCAGGTCACTTTGAGTTGTCTCTTTTCCTGCAGTGAAGGTGACCCAGGAGGGTGGAGATTTGCATGCTTATGATAAAGGATCAGGTTTTTTTTTTTAAAGTAAAAAACCGAAAGAGAAGAGATAAAGACGTGATTTAACCGTCCTTGCTGCCTACTGAGCAGTTCAGGTCATGCTTGAGTTAAGTAAGATATGCTGATCTCAGGAGGTAAAAGATTTGAGGTTGTTTCTCAGAAAATAATTAATTTGAGCTTTTTCAAGATGCCATTTGATAATTGAACTTATACAAGTAAAGAAAGTAACAGGAACATTCATTATAGAACAATAGGACTAGATAGATATTTTTACACAGAAAAAAATAAATGTATGTAAGTATAGAATAATATCCCTGCAGTCCCCGAAAACCATCCCTTTTATTGGACTTTTCTACCCAAAATAAAGCTCATGGGAAGCACAGACTGGTGCAGCCTTTCCCTCTGCTTTCAAATCACAAATTCTTGGGAATAACTCGTATTTGGTGTCGTTCAACTCGTTTTATGTCATTCAGAGTGTTCTAGGTCATCTCAGGACTGTAATTCCTTAAGAAACTGGGAAGGGGGAAGTTTATCCAGCCAAATGCTGCTGGGCACGGCTGAAGGTGAGGTGGTTTCCTGCCACCAGTGGAGAGGGGGCAGCTCTTACCCAAAATGCGGCTGCGGAGTGTCCTGGGAGAAGGGAGGAGCAGAATTCCTGCCGGGGTGGAGAGGGGCAGAGTGGGAGGCAGGGCTGGCATCCAGCACAACATCCATCCGTGGCAGGTGAGCACTGGGAGTGGAGCAGAGCTGGCCCTGGCAGCTGCTGGAACCAAACTCCCCCCCTGGTTTTAAGGAGTTGGATGGTGTTGGAATTGGGAATCCAGACGCCTCTCACTGGCTTTGTGACTGACTCAGGCTGAAATCAAAGCGGTGCCCTGGATGAGTGGAAGCAGAGGGAATGCAGTAGAGGTTTTGGGGAGCTGATGTTCCACAGTGCCTTGAAGGTGGAATAATCTGCTAAATATTCCTGGAAAGCACCTGAAGTGGTCACCTACTTATTTTTCCTGCCCTAAGGCAAGATCAGCACAACTTAAACACAGTTTTTCAATCTTCTCTTAAAAGCCTTTAGCAAGAAGTGCTCAGTGTCCTCTGTGGGCAAGTTACTGCTGCATTTAACTCTTGAAATAACCTTTTAACTCTCTAAAAACTTCTTTCAAAATGCTTAAAAACTTGGGGTTTGATGTTTGTGTCAAGAGCAGAACTTCAGACACTTCCCTGAGTTTATGTTCATCCCCCTTTCCCACTGCCTGAGAGGCTGTGTTAGGTTTTATAGCACTCATTTTTAGAACTGGGAGTTCCTGTATCTTTTGGATAAATAAATCCAGTGTTAAACCTACTGTTCTGATTTTGGCCTGTCTTTTAGCTGTAATTTTATTCTTAATTTGTTGCCTATCCATAATGATGGAAGTTTTTATGCTTTAATAATCCCAGTGTCATTAGTGCAGTGAAGTGCTGAACTAATTGTGTCGTGAATGTGGTGCTGTGGATTATATAGTCAAGTATATTTCATTTTTAAAGTGTTCCTGCTTCCTTTTTATTAGGATAGCTTTGGAAACTGGAGGGAGACTTTGGACAAGGGACTGGAGTGACAGGAAAAGGGGGAATGGCTTTCCCACTGCCAGAGGGCAAGGTTAGATGGGATACTGGGAGAAATTCTTCCCTGTGAGAGTGGGGAGGGGCTGGGATGGAATTCCCAGAGAAGCTGTGGCTGCCCCATCCCTGGGAGTGTCCAAGGCCAGGTTGGAGCACCCTGGGCTCATGGAAGGTGTCCCTGCCCATGGCAGGAGGTGGAACTGGATGGTCCTTAAGCTCCCTCCCAACCCAAACCATTCCATGGTTAGTGGTGTTGGGTTTCTTTCAGAGCTGATCCAAAAAGCCACTGTGTAAGTGTCTTTCCATGTGTTGTTCCCTCCTCCCCCAGCCCTTGTTCAGGGAATGTTTTATAGGCAAAGCCTTTTCTGTGCTTCCTGTTGCCATAACAAGCTGGAATGACTCTCCCTGGCTGTGTGTGGTGCAGCCACTCCTCCTTTGGAAGGCATTTGGCACGTGTGGCAGTGGCAGCACATCCCAGCCTGGCTCTCTCCAGGCCCCATTCCCAGGACTTTCTCATGGAATCATTCAAAACATCAAGAGCCAAAGGCTCCTGTGTTGTAACTCCAAGCTCCTTGCAGGTTACAACTTGTCTTCCCTTTCCCTTCAGCAGGGCCAGCCACAAATCCTGGAGGTTTTTCCATCTTCTTGGTGGCAGCTCCTTGTTTTCCAGCCCTCTGCAAGATCTCAGGCTTGATTTGTTTATCAAATGCCACTTTGTGGTGCGAATGTGGCTCAAGGAGCTGCACTGCATTTTTGATTGAATAATTATATGTAATTGAGCAGGCAAGGCCTGAGTGGGGAGGTGGAAGGAGAAGCCATTGATAACAAACACAAGTGACTATTTTTGCACTGCTGTTGCCACCTCCCAAAGCACCTAAAAGTAGTTGGTGGTGGTTTTTGTGGCACCTTGGAGTGTGTCGTTTAGAAGTGGAAAGGAAATAAATTTGATGCTATTTCATGAAAGGAATTGTCTGTTGGCTTAAAGCAGAGAGAATTCACAGTGAATTTTGTTATGGAGGCACAAGATCTCTGTGGGAGCAATTTTAGCCCATTACCGGGACTCCTCCAAGGCTTGGTTTAAAATCAGTGTTAGAGCAGAATGTGATGCAAAACAGGTGGTGTGGGGCTGCAGCACTTCAGGATTCCTTCACTCCTTGAGATTGCTCTCACAGTCCACTTCAGACTCTGGATTTATTCTCCAGTTGATAATTTTGATGCTGCAAATTGCCCTAATTTAAGTAAGAGCAGCAGCTCTGAAGGTGCTTTCTCCTACATCGAAGCCTTTGCTCCTATTTTAAGGAATGTGTTACTGAATTCATATCAAACTGTATTTATTCTTCTTGGGAAACCAGTTGTGGGTTGGTGGATTGTTCTCCTGATCCTGCCAGGATCAGGTGTCTGGCACTTGCTGCTACACAAAGCTCATTCTTCAGACATTCGAGTACATTTTACTTTTAAATCAAGGACAGGCTCCCAAAACACGCCGTGTGGGGAGTTCCTGCAGCACACTGGAAGGATCACGGAATGCTGGGATTAGTTTTGAGTCTAAATGCTCACTTTTTGGCTTTATTTTTATTCTTCAGACTTCCAGGGTTTTTTTTTTTTTTCCTGCGTGCTGTGGTGTTGGGTTTGGGTTTTTTTTTCTCGTGGTAAAAATGGTGTATTTAAAACACAGAAAAGGAGAGAACAGGCAATGAATTTCCTCTTTTTCTTTAATGCTACTTCCTAATAATTAACTTGCGAGTTTTGGGGGGTGCTGGTTGTTGTAAAACCACTTAAGAAGAGTTTTGTGGTGGTTTTTTTGGACGGGTGGGAACTCTCTAAACACTGTCAGCGTGGAGGTGGTGAATGTGTATTTGTCTCATGGTAGGACCTAGTGGAGGGGATTTGTTCCCAGAAGTATTGGTGTGTTCTCCTTACTTGTAGCTATAATTTAAGGATGTTAAGGCAAAACATTTGAGCTTCTGTCTCATTTCTTTTTAGCTTCTGTTGTACTTCAGCTTTACCCATTTTTGAGACACGTGGATGGAAGGTGCTGCTTTTCCTGTGTAACACAACAGGCTCTTTCCCATAACTAACCTAAATCCTGGGAATGGGGCTGTTTTGTATGCAAAGAACCTGCCAATTCTGACAGCACCAGGACCTGTGGAACGTGAAGATGCTGCTGAGCTGTTGCCTCCTTCAGCCAGAGCCCTGAGGCTCCTAGTTACTTCCCTCTGGCTGTTTGCATAGCCCTTTGGATATTCGGATTAATTCCATTTAGATCTGATCCCCACCCTGTTTAGTTGACTTCCTAGTCAAGTCCAGCTTGGGAGAAGCTTGTCAGAAGCTGAGACATGACCCTCACTGGGATAGGGACGTTGGTGTTCCCATTCCCAGACTCACTTGGTGACTCCTGGGAATGTCCCATGGCTGTGGATGAGTCTGGTGGGCTGCTCCTGGCTGGTGTTTTTCCAGACAAAGAGCTCTGGATTCCTGCTCCGGGTGGAACTGCAAGCTCAGAGATCTTGGGTTTATTTGTGATTTTACTGCAGGTTGTGTTTTCCGTCTCAGTTGCTGCTGAAGTGGCAGGTTGTCCAGGGGGAGACGGCTCCGTTTGGCTGCTTCCCCCTTCCCGGGGCATCCAAGAAGGAGCACAGGCCAGCATCTGTTTAGAAAAATAGTCACAGCAAAGCCACAGCCACCAGAGGTGTCTTCATGCTTCCTTTGCTCTCTCCTGTGAAGTGAAGCTGTTCCACATTTGTCAGCTGCCCCAGGATTTGGGAAGTTTAATGTTTGTCCAAGGTGTTGTGCTCGGGGGAGCAGAAAAGCTCTAATTGCTGATGGTGAAGCTGTTGGGATGTGCCTGTTAATGTGCTCTGTAATCACCTCTGGGCAGTTTCTGCCGGGGTCTCATCTGCTCTTGGCCTTCAGTTTCTCTTCCCCTTAGTCTGGAAACCAGATGTTTGTGTTCACGGAGCGTGTTCCAGGCTGTGTAGGTGGCTCAGCTGTTGGGAAGCAGGTGTATCCCAAGGTGTATCCCAGCCTTCCCTGTTGTTACAGAATCACAGAATGGTTTGGGTTGGAAGGAGCCTTAAAGATTATCCATTTCCAACCCCTCTGCCACAAGCAGGGGCACCTTCCACTACACCAGCTTGCTCCAAACCCTTTCCAGCCTGGCCTTGAACACTTCCAGGCATGGGATATCCCTGAGCAACTTGTTCCCTTGTTGCTGTGTGTGGGTTGGTGTTTTGGGAGTGTTGTTTTCTTGCTGGTCCTTAGTAAGGTGTGTTCTGTGGGGACATGAACCTCCTCACTGAGATTCATCTCAGCCTGGAGTTTGGGCTGCAGTTCCTGGGGCTCAGGTTGGTAGTTCGGCTCATCTGAGCTCCCCACAGAATATCCTGAGCTGGAAGGGACCCACAGGGACCATCCAGTCCAACCCCTGGCCCTGCACTGACATCCCAGCAGTCCCCTCTTGGATGCTGTCCCTGCTCCCACAGAGCAGCGATGGAGCTGCAGCCCTTGCTGAGCTCTGCCCTCAGTCTCCTCTTCTCCAGCTGAACAGACCAAACAACCTCAGCCTGTCCTCACACAGGCCCTCCAGACCCTTCACCGTGTCCATAGCCCTGATCTCTTGGCCATGAGATGCTCTGGCGAGGTGACAGCTCCTGTCCAGTGCGTGCTGTGAGGAGCAGAAGCGTGTCAAGCTCCCGAGGTACTTCCCCAGTTTCTGTGTGAGGACCCAGCGTTGCTGTGACCAGCAGGTTCTCTCTGGTGGTGGTTACACCCTGTGGCACGGAGGTGGCACGAAGGTGGACTCCAGCCTGTGGTCTCCAGCACAGTTTGGTGTTGGAGTAGCCAGTTTGCTGGAGAGCCTGGACCCCGTGTTGGATCCTCAGGCTCCTCTCCCCTCCTGCAGGGAGGAAATGAGAGATGGAAGCAGAATGAAGCTGTAAAATCCCCCTGCAGACTCCGTATCAAACCCCAAACAGGTTCAGACACAGGTGTGTGAAACCCGAGGATCTGCCTCCCTTCCCTTGGCCGTGCTCAGCTTAAGCAGGCTGTGCTTGGGGAGTTTGGTGCTGGCACTGATCCTGCTGGGAGGATTTCGGAAAGAGGAGAGAACTCTGCTGCTCCTTGTGCAGGAATTGCCTCATTGCCCAGGAATGGCTGCACTGCTGAGGTTTGTCTCACAGAGCCAGCGCTGGAGCTTGGTGTGACAGGTTGGGGGTTTTACCTTCCCAATCCTCCTCTGGTGCTTTCAGGCACCTTCCAGCCCCTTCTGTTTTAATGAGAGGAAACTACTGTACTCGTGTTCTGAGCAGTTTTAACCTGCTCAGGCTTTTGTAGAGTGATTTTGTTCTGGAAATTTTTCAGCAAATCAGCCTGTTGGTGGCTCTGGTTTCTACTCTCACTCGGTTTACGGTAAAAGGATCCTAAACAGTCACGTAAAGTAGCTGAGAATGACTCTGAAATCAGTCCTGTGTTTAACTTGAACACAGGAATTTTTTTTGTATTCATCATCAGGACTTTTTAAATTATAGGTGACCCAGACAAACCATTTTTTGGCTCTTGCTGAAACCTGGCTGAATTACACAGATATTTAATGCAGGAAATTTGGTGGTGGTGAAATTTTCTTCCTCTTTCCTCCATTATTGTTTTTCCCTTTATTTTAACCTCTTGTTCCTTTGGGCTATGTGCAGCGTTATTTCCCAGTACGGCATTTAAGTGGGTTAAATGCAAGTAATTTATATTTTTAAAGCCTTGAGAAGTGATGTGCCTCGTCCCCAAAGATGAATTGCATCCCCACATGCACTGAAGACCCCGTCTAGTGTTGAAATATTGCCAGGCCAGAGCAGGTTTCAAGGATTAGCTTTTATTTATGTGCCTAAACTATCTTTTGTCTGCATTTGATAATGCAGATCAAGGTGAGGGAGAACCAATTTAACATTCATTAGAATATTTATATCTCTGTATCTTCTTAGAAATACTTGAAATACCTCACTTTGTAGGCAGGTTGTATTATAATGCAAATAGTTGTTGAAGAGTCAGCAGGTAACTTGTCAGTCACTGATTTCCAGAGTTTCCTTACCTGGATTTCTTCCTGCCTTGCTTTGAGACTGAAAATAAAACCTCCTGATGTCCTCCCTGTCATTCCCTGTCAGAATCCCCTCCGGCTCTTCCCACGCCCTGGAATTAAAATACAACTGTTCATTCTCTGCCTTGGGAAGTGGAGGCTGCAGGAGGTACCGAGCTCATCGTCTGGCACCCATCCCTTTGATCCCTTAGGAACGTGGTATAGATCCTCATTGCTTCGGAATGGTAGACCTTGGAATTCCTGGTGATTCCCTGTGCATTGAGGGAGGGCTGAAACAAACCTTTGCACGGAGGATCAGGAGCAAAAGGCTGTGCCTGTGCTGGAGCTAAATCTGCTCAGTGGAGAAAGACAAATAAATGTCCCTGTGGAGCTGGAGGTCTTTCCCTGTGGAAAATGTAGCACCTTCCTGTCTCTTGTGGGAGACGCCAGGGATTTACTGTCTGTCCGTGGGGTCTGTGTGTCATTCCTGGGCACTCACAGCTGCCCTGCTGGCTCTCCTGGCATTCCCAAGCTGCTCTCGGTGCCTGGGAATCACTGAGCCCCATCCTCTCGGGGTGTGTCTCAGCAGGCCCTGTGTGTGCCTCTGCTTTTGGCACCTCTGCCCCATCCTTCCAGGCTGCCATCCCGTTGGGAATCCTGCCGGAGCCACGTGCTCCTGTCACACAGACAAAGCCAGCAAAGCTGGTCTTGGTGTTCCAAGGGATTCCCATGTTGTGTGTTTGACTTGCTGTTAATATTAACTAGGGCTGGTTTGAGAGTTCCTTGTCAAAAAGGCACAGCTTGATCCAGGAGTTCATGGGGAGAAAGGAATTGTGTCAGCTGGAACTTGAACTACACCTGGACGGTGTCACTGGGTCACTTGAGGATGAGGTTGATCAATGCTGAGTGTCCTGATGTCCCCAGCACCATCCCAGCAGCCCAGCCTGGATCCAGGGAGAGCGTGATCCCAGTTGCTATCCCTTGGTTTTCTCCTCGGTCATTCTTGGTGCACACTGTGAATGAAGCTGTTTGCAGAGATGCAGGTCTTAATGAATGCCCAGACATCCTCGGGTAGAAGTGGAATAATAACCACACTGCAACACCCTGCAGTTGCACAGAGCCCCATGCCTGTCATTTGGCTTTGAAAAACTGGCTTCAATTAAGAGATTGGAATTTTAAATCTTTGTGCTTTTGATATTCTGCATTGTACGGAGTGTTAATTCCTCCTGTTGATTATACCTAAGGAAAGGAGGGATTTTAGAACTTGCGCAAAGCCACGAAAAGTGGCACTTTCAAACACTGCACTTCTTTAATGTTCTTTTGCAATCTTTGGAAAAATAAATTAAATTTTAAAGACCAAATCCAGAGGCTGTGAATATCTTCATTGTTGCTGTGACTCCTGGGTTGTCATATCTTACTTTGACAGTTTTCCAGAGCCAGGCTGGCCCTTCCCTGAATTCCTGGGGTTTGGAGTCACAGAATCACGGAATGGTTTGGGTTGGAAGGTACCCTGAACATCTTCTTGTTCCACCTTCTGCCATGGGCAGGAACACCTTCCACTAGTCCAGCTTGCTCAGAGCCCCATCCTTGGACACTCCCAGGGATGGGGCAGCCGCAGCTTCTCTGGGCAACCTGTGCCAGGGCCTGCCCACCCTCCCAGGGAAGGATTCCTTCCAATATCCCATCTAACCCCATTCATTCCCGGTCCGTTTGAAGCCGTTCCCCCCTGCCCTGTGCGTGGGATCCTTTGCCTCACGCCCTCCCTGGTTGCTCACTGCTGGTTTTGTCTCTCCCAGCTGGCAGGATGTCCACGGACGGCGGGTTTGGCACGGCTGGCAACAGCGATGCCCAGCAGAGCCTGCAGTCCTTCTGGCCGCGGGTCATGGAGGAGATCCGCAACCTCGCCATGGTGAGTGCCCCCAGGGCTCGGGGGGTTCCTGGACAACCCAGGGAAGAGGGTCTGGCAGTGTCCGCTTGAACAGAATTCCTGCTGCTCTGGGAGCTGGGAAAATTGGCCATTTGCGCTGGCCAAGGTGGCCTTAGGAGCTGATTAATAATCACCTGGATGGGCTGTTGGCTCCAGCCCCCAAAAAACTGGAGGTGCAAACAGAATCATGGAATGGTTTGGGTTGGAAGGGCCCTTAAAGCGCATCTCGTTGCACCCCTGCCATGGGCAGGGACACCTTCCACCAGGCCAGGTTGCTCCAGCCTGCCCTTGGACACTTTCCAGGATGGGGAGTCCACAACCCCTCTGGGCAACAGGGTGAGGTGGAACAGTCAAACCTTCAGCTCCTTCGGGGCTGAACAAGAGGACAAAGGTGATTCAAGGGTTGTTTTCGTGGGCTCAGTGATGGTTGTGACTGTCCTGGAGAATCACAGGGCAGTTCTGTTTGCGAGGGAAAAGAGAAGGGGTTCTAAAATAGCCCCAGGTCTAAGTGGAGCTGCCAGAGGCTGTTTTAGCTGACAGGAGATTGAGGGATTTGAGGACACACCTCACACTGTGTTACTGTTCATATTCTGAACCATAAATGTGTGACCAGCATGTGAGGGATCCCTTGTCCACACCAAAGGACAGGCCCTGGGGAGTCAGTGTTCAAAATCTGACTTAATCTTTCCCCCCCTCCCTAAGCTGTCTATTAATTCCAATTTTGTGAATGAATTTCAGGGTTTATACTTCTATACAGAACTACTACGCCCTGTTCCAGAACCATCTCCTTTGACAAGCTTGAAATGTTGAAAATCCTGAATGCCAAGTGTGTCGTTATCAGGTGCTTTATTAATTTGGAGATGCTTGATTAAAAAAATCCTGGATAGGCTGAGAATAAGAACTGGACTAAGTAGCTTCTATTTTTTTCCATCCCCAGAAGATATGTGAGAACAAGGGCATATAATAAAAATGACTTTTCAAGGGAGATTGATACATTCCTGTGATCCAGTGGGCCTGAAATGACTCTCCTGTGCTTCTAATGTGCCTGAAAACAAAAGAACTCCAGTCCAAGACAGGCTCTTTCTTCAAAGTAAAACCCCCCCAATCCACTAGTCCAAAGATAAGCTGCTTTTTTCAGCCTGTGTGCAGATAGTTGATTAAAGAAACAGATGTAGAAATTTGTATGCATAACCAGAATTAATTACTTTCCTCTTTCAGCACAGTGAATTCTTGTGTTCAGGAGCTGTGGTTTGGCTTCATCTCCACATGAAAGGGGTTTATTATGCAGCTTATCAAGTATGGGCAGCTTAATTTTTAACTGTCGTAGGATCTATTTATTGCATTGCAAGTTAGGAATTCACTGGAAATGGAACTGAGGGCAGTGGAGCTGGGGAGGAAAAAAGGGGATCACAGGAGAACATTCCAGTGCTGTGCCCCCCTAATCAAATCCTGCAGTTTGTTTTGTGTGTGTTACGTGGGTGTCACTAAACTCTCCGTGGGGCAGAGCTGGTGGTCACCTGCTTTTTGGGGCTGTTTCTGCCTCGTTTGGGGCTTTTGCCACATGCCACCAGGAGCTGAAATTCAGGAGGAAACCCAAGGGAGCTGCTTTGGAGCAAGGCAGAGTTTTTAGGGAATGGGAAGAAGGGCAGCCCAGCCTTGGAGAAACAAGAACCAGGCCTAGGCTGAGTTTAACATTGCAGCTGCTCAGCGAGTTACAAGAGGCCTGTGGAAACAGCCAGACCTAATTTGGAGAAAAGAAAAGAAAAGAGGAGGAATTGGTGTCTGGGGCTTGTCCTGCTGGGTGGGGGCCAGTCCTGCTCGTGCTTCCCTTCCCCTGCACTGGCCTGTTCCTTCTGATTTATGTGTTGTGGCCTTAGAGCAATATAAAAGAGCTTTATTTTTTACGGTTTCTCCCATTCTCTCTCTGAGTCTCAAGATTTTCATGGTGTTGTACCTGTGCATAGTCATTTCTCCAGGGAAAAAACACTGCAGGATGTGTTAGGGAAGCAACAGTGGGGAAAATGCTGAAAACGGTGTTTTCTGTTCCACATTGCTATTCTAAATTTCTTTCTGGTAGAGAAAACTTCCGAGGTTTGCCTGTTCATAGAATTTGATATTAAAACTATTCAGTGTCACAAATTAGACATTTTCTCCTCATCTTTCTGTGTCTCAGTCAAAGCTCACGAGGCCCTTTAAAGAGGAAGAAGCTTAAGAAAAAAAACAACAAGCACTAAACCCCCCCCCCCCCCAAACCAACAATAAAACCCCTACTCAGAAAACCCTTTGAGATGGTTTTTTTTTTCCCCACGTCTTAACAACCCCTTAACTTGTTTCTGTGCCAGTTGCAACGGCCACCCTGAGGTGTGCTGTGTGTTCAGGAGCAGGTTCCAACCCTTTTATGCCCCAAGTCCTTCCCAAATCCCACTTTCCCCTCGGGATGGGACAGCCCTGAGCACTCCTTGCAAGGACACCCCCACCCCAGATTAATCAGGGGCAGGTTTCTCTGCAGAGTGAGGCACAGAAAGCTTCTTTAATATATCTACACGTAGACAATAATGTACATAAACACACTGAGTGTGCTGTGTATGAATTAAATAAGATGCCCCTGCTGGAGTCCTGCCTGGCCCACGCACGACATCCGTATTTTTCTTCACTAGGAAGAATTTTAGCCCAGAAATTTAGAGTAGAAAACAGCATTTTCAGCGTTTCCCCCCGCATTTCGTTTCCCCAACACGTCCTGCAGTGTTTTTCCCTTGGGGAAAGGACTTTCCTATTACTTTTCTATGACATTTTTGTTAAGAAGGAAGATGATTTTTTTTTTTTTTAGCAGCCCTTTGTGAGTAGGAATTCTGCATTCCTGTTGCAGTGGGATGCAACCTCAGCCTCTCTCCCTTTTTAAGAAGTTCCTCGTAGCAGCACATTGGATTGATTTATTTATTTAAATTCCACTTTTTATCTTCGGGAATGGGAGAAGCTTCAGTGGTTTTCCTGACCCTGGGACCCCTCTCCAAGGAACACGTTGGTGCCTCCTTTCATGCACATTTTGGCTCCTAAACCACCATTATTTACTGGAAAATAGCAAGAAATCCACCTGAAAAATTAAGGTTTTTTTTTTTTTTTAAAAAACAAAGCTCTTGTAAGGTTTTTAACTTCAAAATTAGGAATGGGCAACAGGGAGGTACAAATCAAGCAAAGTTTTCATCCAGCTCTTGTTTGGTTCCATTTTCTCTTGTGACTTTTGGTAAATTCCAGTGTTTTCCAGGGCCCAGGGAACTTCATGGAATTAGTTGCTTCAAATATAAATAGATGGAGAAATGGATAATATTAGAAACATTCTGTTCAGCTTGGGGGTGAAATAGTAAATCCAGGTGTCTGACAGAAGGTTTGAGTAGAATTAAATCAGGATAAAATACAGATAGGAGAGTTCTCAGCGCTGAGGAGAAGCTGCCGTAGCTGAAGAAAAATGAATGGATTTTATCCAGTTTAATTCTAGACCTGTTTTACCATTTTTTACCTTTATGTTCCGTTAAATATCAGTAAAGAGTCTCTCAAATGTGAATCTCTCTGCAGAAAGACTTCAGAGTTCAAGAGCTGCCCTTGGCTCGCATCAAGAAGATCATGAAACTGGATGAAGATGTGAAGGTACACTCAGGGTTTTTTCCTGGGGTATTTCTGATCCTTTTGATGGATATTGTAGCTGTAATTCCTTGAAACTCATTCTTACCAACATCATTATTATTTTTAAAGCAGCATTTTATAGCAGTTGTCCTGAATGCAAAGTTAGGTAGCCTGGCAAAACTGGAACTGAATGCTTTTTAAGGAAAAGGGATTTGGTGAGGCCAAGCCTTTACTCAGGGCCCCCCAGACCTCCTTTGCCATTTCACCGTTCACTTCCCGTGATTTAAATGTTACAGCTGTAAAATAAGGGCTGGGTTTGAAAGTGAGCCCTCGGCCCTTGTGCTCAGTGCCCAAATCCTTCGTGGCCACGCCAGGGCAGTGCCAGGAGGAGCTGCTGCTTTGCACCCTCTCGGTGAACATCCACTGATGCCAGAGGGCGGGGTTAGGTGGGATGTTGGGGAAAAATTCCTCCCTGTGAGGGTCATGAGGGGCTGGAATGGACTTCCCAGAGAAGCTGTGGCTGCCCCATCCCTGGGAGTGTCCAAGACCAAGCTGGATGAGGCTTGGAGCATCCTGGTCCAGTGGGAGGTGTCCCTGCCCATGGAATGAGATGAACTTTGAGGTTCCTTCCCACCTGAACCATTCCATGATTCTATACTGTGTCCTGCCCTACCTCAATCCAGCCCAGCATGGAGCTGGCATCTGCCTGGGCACAGAGGAAGCAGCTTTTCAAGCCAAATTTTAGATGCCAGATCCTCCTCCAGGCTGGTAACTCTGCCAGACCCATGGATACCCCGACATGAAAACTCCCCCAGATCCGCACCCAACACTCGGGATTTCACCAGCATGACAAAGCTCCCCTTTGCAGTGTGAGGAACACCCGTGGAAACCTTTGCATAAACTGTGTTTTGGTTGCAGATGATCAGTGCAGAGGCCCCCGTGCTGTTTGCCAAGGCTGCTCAGATCTTCATAACAGAGCTCACCCTCCGAGCCTGGATCCACACCGAGGATAACAAGCGCAGGACCCTGCAGGTAACGGAGCTGCTCCCAAGCCCAGCCCAAACCTGCTCCCAGCCCTTTGTTTCCACAATACGAGGCGTGTTTTGGACACAGCAGCTTCAGTGCCTGTGTTTGCCACCGCAGAGCAGCATCACTGTGCAGCTGAAAGGCGTTTTTCTGAATTTAATTTAAAAAAAAAAAAACAGCCCACCAAAACACTGATCTACGGCTGCGTGCCAATTATTATGAGCTGCTCTTACAACTCTCCAGAGCTGGAGCTGTTGAACTTGTGGCTGGTTCTTTCATCATAAGCTTGTTCAGTTTGTGTCGTGTGGAGCTGAAAACAGAAGTACAACAGAAGTCCAGATTTTTGTTCCTTCTGGAGTGAGAGACCCTCCCTAATAGTCACTTTTTAACGGTTGAAGAGTAAACTCTAACTTTTTAGGAGCCTTTATGAAGAAAAAGGAAAGGCTGTCACTTTCAGACTCACATATTGAAACTGCAACAAGCATCAGTTCAGGCTCAGAGGGGAGAAACTGGGATATTTAGGCCCAGGCAGGGGTTGCTGTGGTGGGAGGGAGACCTGGCTGGTTTCAGCCAAAGCTGCCCTATGGAATGGGATCCCACCACTCACCTCCCTTAAACTGGGCTCCTGCTGCTCCTTATCCCAGGTTTTAATGCAGTTCCTGTGGGAAGGATGGGTTGGATGTACATTCCACAAACAAGATGCTTCCTAAGTGCAAGTGCTGCCTCAGGCATGTCCTGGGCAGAGTTTTCAAGCTGGGATGGATCCATTTATTTCAGGATCGTACCTAAATCCTTCTCCTGGTGGAGAAGACCTTGCACTGGGTCAGGTTTGGTTTGTGACTGCCTGTCCCAGCTGCTCTCCATGTGGACAGTGCAGCTGGAAAAAGACACTCTCTGCTTACCAAGAGTTTGGGAAGAAAATGTGAGGTAAAGAGATCTGTGGAAGTTAGGGAAGTGTATTCCTGAGGAGATTGGGTTGGAGCCAGTCCTCAGCGTGGAGAGTGAAATACGAGATACATCTGTTCAGTCAGAGTTTTCTTCCTGCTGGAAATACTTTTATAATCTGACAACAGCAACAAAAAGGCCATTTTTTATGTTTTATGCATGATACTGTTTGGCAGTTAAATGCCAAGGCACTGTAAGGTTTAAAAATGCCTAATCACCTGAAAGGAGAGGATTGAGAGCCTTTTAAATTTCAAATCTGTCCATATAATGCTTTACAAATTCATCTTGAGCTAATGAGAACAAGACTTTACCAGCTCCTTGAGTTACCCCTGCTTTTAAGATGGCTGGGGAGAATTCTAAGAGGGCAAAGCACCTTTTTTTAAAAAGAAATACAGCTTTTTCTAACCTGGGGGGGGTTTTTTTAAACCTTAAGCAAATACACTTACTTGATGACTTATTGCTGTTTATTCAGGTCTTTAATGCTTTGACCTAATGCTGTTCTTTAGATTTATTTTTTTCAAGCAAGGCATAAAAGGAAAAGTTTTAAGATGATCTTCACCTTGCCAGTTTTTTTAGAAGCTCCTTGGCTCTTGCACATCCTTTTTCCTGCTGCGTGTTTGGCCACTTTGCTGAGTGTGTTTTAATCTCCATGCCTTCTTTTAACCATTCTCCTCTCCACGTGCTGAGGCTTGTTCTCCCATCCCTTGGGATTCCCCTGCCCTGAGCAAAATCCTGTGATGCTGCATTTCATTCTTCCTTTTATCCCACCCTCCCCCCACTCAGATTGTGCATATATTGATTATGAGTGCAGGGAATATGGGGACTTTTCTTTCTGCAAAGCTGTTTGTTGGATACCTGTGGGTTTTTTTAAATAATTTTTAGAAGAATCCCCCCTTTTTTAACCTGCTAAAAGGCTTGTGGTGGTTACCATGAGCCCTCTGCAGTGGTTGGCAGTGGTTCTGTGGTGGGGAGCCTGATCTGGTGGGTGAATAAATGACTTTAAGAGCCTCTTACTGCACAAGAAACGGGTGTTGGTACCAAAACGTGGGACCTGGAGAAGACATTCCCACTTGACTGAGCTACAAACAGCTCTAACTTTATTTATCCAAGCAGACTCCTGAAGCTGAGGAGTGGTTTTCTCCTTGTTGTTGCAGAGGAATGACATTGCCATGGCAATCACCAAGTTTGATCAGTTTGATTTCCTGATCGATATTGTTCCGAGGGACGAGCTGAAGCCCCCGAAGCGGCAGGTGAGACACAGAAATGATTCAGTTCTCGTCCTTCCCTTGGTGTGATTTCAGCCTCTGCTTAAAACAGAGCAGTACAGAATCGGATTTAAACATGAGGTTTGTGCCTCTCTTTTCCACATGTTTATTTGCTGCAGTTTTCAGGTTCTTAAGTTGGTTTTTGTATGAAAATAGAGCTTGAGTGGAGATTCACAGAAGCCTGACTTGGGGGGTTTTACTTAACAAAACCAACAAAACCACTGAATAATTCTGATACCAAACGTTAAAAGATTAACTTTAAAAAGTGTGTTGAGTTGCATCCTTAAGGGGAGAAAGAGGTTTCCTTGCTTAGAAATCCCCCTCCTGCATCCTTTGGGGCAGCCAGGGCTCCTGTAAACATCCTTGACTGGAAGCTGGAAGGTGCTGGAAGGAGCTTTCAGTCGGATGTTTACAGCAGCAGGCTGCTGCTCTCAGCTGGGAGGCCACTGCACTGGTGGCTCATCTCTTCCCCTTGCAAGCTGGTGGATAAAAAGCCTGGGGTACCATTAGGGCAGCTCTTCCAGGGAACAGCTCCGCTTGGATAGTGCTGCTCCCTGTTCAGCAGCTCCTGGAATTACTGTCCAGCAATTAAAAGCATTAAGGCAGTGTTACAGCAGCTCCTTTTCTGTTGCTTCTGGAGGTTTGCAGTGTGTTGTCCTTCGAAAAAACCCAGGATGGTCCTTAAAACAGCTTCACTGGGCAGTTTGGCATAATGTGAAACATCTTCTGGCAAAGTGTTTGACTTGGAGGTTTGTCTTTGATATGTTTTATTTTCTATTCCAGTATAAATCCAGGACAACATACAAAATTACATCTGCTCTGAGCACAGAGAGCAGCATTTCCATGGTGCACCTGCATTTTGGAGGCTGCTTTTTTTCACCTTTCCCCTTGAAATCCTCGTGGTGCTACTGAAGTGATGGGCAGAGGGAGGGAATTCCCACCTCACTGAGTTTAACCTCACTCTCTGCTTTCCAGAAGCAGAACAAGTGGCTGGTAAATAAGGAAAACCCCTTTGCATGACACAGATAAGCAGGAGAGTCCATCCTGCTGCTTCAGGCCACTGGGGGTAAAAGCAGCAGCACCCCAAGTCTCCATTGCACATTGCAGGTGTGCTGGGAGCTCTGCATTCTGGTGATTTGTCCAAAACTCCTCAGTTTGGTACGAAATAAAAGGCAGAGCAGCCTGTACAGCTGCTCTTGATGCTTTGCCTGATGGGGGAGGCAAACTGAAGTTGCTTTTTAAGCTGCAATAACTGACAGGCTCAGCCTGGCACTGTAAATTCACTTCTTTTTCCTCGAGGTGTCTCGTTCACTTTAGCTGTTTTTAGAAGTACTCCGTGTTTGGGAGGGAGAACGTTGCCCGTGCCTTCTCCTCGCTGGAGCCTTTGGATTCACGTCAGGGTGATCACAGAACATCCAAGTTCTGTAATAAATGAACTCCTGAAGTACTTCAGGAGAATGTTACCTGCATCTGGGATAATGTGTCCTGCAGAGCTGCTGGATGGCGCAGCATCAGCCATGAAACCCTGTTGTTGGGTCTTGGTTTGAAGAGCCTGGAGGGATCTGTCTCTCCCTGGTCTGTGAACTCTGCTGAATCCCCAGGAACACTCCTTCCAGCAGGAGCAGTTTCGTGGAGAAGGAGGTGCCCATGGAATGTAGGTCAGGGCTTTGCAGGGGAAATCATGCTGTGTGGAGAAGTGGCTGCCTGTGCTGGTTTTTTTTTGGCTGGGGGTACAATCTGTATTTTATGTCTGCCGTGGAAAAGGCTGTTTGACAAGTCAGTGTTGGTTCCCTGGAAGAGCTGGGAGTGGAGCCCTGATGTTGTGTTGCTCTGGTAACTACAGCTGTGGCTGGAAAATAAAAGATGGAAAATGATGGGGGATGGAGTGTGGGTCAAGCAGATTTGGATTTAAAGCCATTCCTGCCTGTAGCTGAACCTGGAATAGATACTTAAAGAAGTACTCAGCTGCCATGATTATTTCAGGATTCAGGCAGGAATTGAGGATTGGAGCACTCCAGAAATAACCAGCCTGAGGACTGGGCTTAGAACAGCCACAGCTCTTCAGTGCAGGTGGTTTTGTGGTTCACTGGAGACATGCCCTGGTGAAAATATATTTAAATTTGGGATTAATCCCTCCCCCAAAGGAACTGGTGAAGTGAGTAAGGAGTAACCAGGGAGCTGCAGGAGCAGGAAGCGTTGTCAGGGTTTGACTGGGGTGGTTTGCAGCACTGTGGGATCGTGCTGGTGAGAGCCCAGGCTGAGAAGCTGTTCTTGTTCACAGCCAGCTCTGATCAGTTTAGTCTCTGGGGGGTCATTCTCTGGTGAGAGACCTCCCAGTAGTAAAAAAACCAGCATCTTAAGTGACCAGGCTCCTCACTCAAGGCCAGTGCCCGTCTAGGCATCGTCCACTGCTCTGGTTTCACGTGAATTTTCCTTTTCCTGCCCAGCTGGATGTGCTGAAGGGAATGCAGCAGCAGGGCTCAGTTGAAGCAGGGCAGTCAAGCAGGCTGGTGGAAGTGGGACTGTGCCATGTTGTAGCACGTGTAAACATCCTACACTCTCAGCTGTGAACTCGAGGTGGCTGGGAGAGGATTGTTTACGCCTTCTGCCATGGAGTGAACGTCTGGGAGCTGCATCTTCCCTCAGGGAGCTGCTCTGGGGCGCTTAGGAATTCTGCTTCTCGAGTGTTAACAACCCACCACTTACCATAATCTCTGAAAATCCACTGCTTTGCCTGAAATACAAGTGATTTTCCTCTCCTGAGATAAAACAAAGCAGCAGCATCGCAGCCCGTGCTGTGACAGTGAGTTAGAGCAGAGCCTTTGGTTCTTCACAGCAGCAGAATCAGCTGGAAACACAGAGTCTGGAAAAGCTGGATTTAAATAACTAACCAAAGGCATGACAGTTACATCAAGCCCGTGACTTTCAATCCCAGGGGTTTAACATCAGAGCTTGGGTTGAGGTGTGTGTTGGGCACGGAGCTAAAGCGGGGCTCTGTAAATCTTCCTGGCGCTTTTGCGATTCCTCCTGTGTTGAGATAACAGGCAGTGATGGAATTTACTGATGAGGAGTCGGATGGATTTCGACTGTGGTAATTTTCTTCATTTCCTTCTCACAATGACGACAGCATCTCATTGGCGACTCCATTATTAGCCATGGTTTATTGGGAGTGGCTTTGATTTCCATGCAGCTGAATAAATGAGGATCCTGTTTGGATTTATCGTTTTCAGATTTACTTGGTTAAACTGTTCCAAATGAGGCATTAAAGATCCCTTCCCACGGAGTGTGCCCAGGGGGGCTGTTTCAGCTGCGGGGTGGGAGGGGCTGGATGCTGCCTGTTCCCTCCCCATTTCCCGGTGTTTTCCCTGTGCTGCAGGAAGAGGTGCGCCAGGCTGTGACCCCAGCTGAGCCTGTGCAGTATTATTTCACCCTGGCTCAGCAGCCTGCTGCGGTGCAGGTGCAGGGCCAGCAGCAGGGCCAGCAGACCACCACGTCCACCACCACCATCCAGCCAGGGCAGATCATCATCGCCCAGCCTCAGCAGGGGCAGGTGAGTCGGGAGCTCTGGGAGCCCCCCCGAGTCATGGATTGCTCAGAACAGTCAGTGACAGCATGGAAATCATGGAATGGGTTGGGTTGGGAGGGACCTTGAAGCACCCTGGGTCACTCCAGCCTGGCCTGGAACACTCCAGTGGGGCAGCCACAGCTTCTCTGGGCCAGATGTGTCTTTTGGTCGTGACGAGGAGTTCAGACCTTCATGTTCTGCCTTCCCTTCATGGTGGTCTAAGCCTGGACAAGCAGCAGTGGGTGTAGGGGACAGGCTGTCGGTGTGGGGGGGGCTGTTCCCACCCTGGCTGGATGCTCATCCCTGCTTTCTCTCCCAGAGCACCCCGGTGACCATGCAGGTGGGAGAAGGGCAGCAAGTGCAGATAGTGCAGGCCCAGCCCCAGGGCCAGAGCCAGCAGGCTCAGGGCGGCACCGGGCAGACCATGCAAGTCATGCAGCAGATCATCACCAACACAGGAGAAATCCAGCAAATCCCGGTAAGACTTTGGCAGCAGGAATGTGGAAGAGTCCTGTGAGCAAACTGTGAGCTGGTGTTCTGGCATGAGGCTGGATATGTTTGCTTTTTTTAACTGGGAGAGGAAGTTTGGAATGAGTGGTGTGTTTCCTGCACTTAAGAGAGGAAAACTAACCAGGTGTAACATGAAGGGGGATATAAATCCAACCCATCCAGTGCAGACTCATTGCCCACCCCAAACACCTTCCCCTGAGTGAAATAGTTACGATTAGGAAGCAATAAATAAAATATTTCCTGGCTAAACCCTGGTGCTTTGCTACAGGGTGGTTTCAATAAAGCAGAATTCATTTCTTTTGCCTTTACTTGGTTCTGCCTCTGCAATCTGAAGTCATGACCTGGCAGGCTGAGTGGGAAAGGTGCCATCTGGGAGTTATTAATAAACTTTGATGTTACAAGAAATACTTCTACAAGTGCTTAGAGATGGTTGGAGGAATGGCTTTGCGGAACCAGAAGAAATCTCTTGGCTTTCACATCAGCACAAACCTGCTGTGGCTTAAAAATGGGCTTTTGGGTACCCAGCATCAGCAGTAACATCCTGACGTGTCCTAGGGAAACACATGGGTCAAAAAAAGCCCTTTTCCCCCCCTTCTCTGTAACTCACAATCACAGCAAAGCTGGGTCTTTTGATTCCCATCTGGAAAATTTCACACCTCTCATAGAAAAAAACCACCCAGCCTCGTTCTGTGTTTACAGAACCCAAAGGTCAGCCCAGTGACAGAGCCAAGCGTTTCACTTGGATTTCTGTTTGTGTGTCCCCACAGCTGTGGCAAAACTGGGCTTTCACACAGGTCTTGCCTTTCAGGATTGGCTGAACTTCCCTCTGCATGTCTGGCAAACGCTGGTGCTGTGCCAGAGCATCTTGAAAAGGGTTTGCATTGGGGGAGTTGCCAGGTTTTTCCAACTTACAAATCCTTTTCATCTCCCAAGTCTTCAGCTGGTCCCTGCTGCCCTAAGGTGTGGGGCAGGAAGGAGTTGCCAAATAGGCTGTTTTACTACAAGAGGCCTTTTTTCTCCTCTGCATTCCCCACTACTCTCTTTCACATTCTTTTCTTCTTCATTTCCTTCTGAAAGTCTCTCCAAGAGACTTGTTCTTCAGAGCACTGGGGAAGATCTCCAGCTTGAGTGAATCCGTTGCAGCAGCACTGGATGTTGGATCAGCAGCAGTGAAACAGTTCAGACTTCTTCCCAGTTGTCTCCAGTGAATGCTGGGACTACAGGAAGGGACCTGGACCTCTGATAGGAGAAGGAAGTCTTTGTAAAAGAGCTATGAGGGGGCCAAAATCTTCTGCAAGTGGATCCTGTGGGAAGTGGCCCCGTGTTTTCACATTGAAACTGGAGGTTTAGTAATAAGGGTCTGATTCTGACCAAGAATATCCTTCCACCTCCCTCTTTCCTGGAAGTTTGGAAGAACAGAAGCTGTGACTGGTCCTCAAAAGCTTCTTGTGCTGCAGATGCGAGACAGAAGCTGCCAAGGGCCAGAGTGTGGCATCTTTGGGGACCCCTGGATCTCTGTAAGGCTGCAAAACAGCAGCACAGGAGCAGTGTTGGATGAAAGAGTCACAGTTCACAGCTCTCTGTCCAGCAGTTACTGTTCTGACTGTAATTAAGAGGATTCTTCTTAATCATGGCCAGTTGAAGAACCACAGTTGATGCTGAAGAAACTTCCAGCAAGTGAAATAGAACATGGAGCCACATGGGAGAGGTTTTTTTCCTCAGCCTGGAAATCACTTCGGTTTCATACAATTCCAGTCCTTGCTCTCCTGCCTGTTGTGCTCTTCCTGCTGAGCTTTTCTTATTTTGCCCTTATTTCCTTTCTCTCTTGGCATAGTAAGTGCCATCTGATGATAGTTCCTCATCTGTGAGGGCTCAGCAAAGAATCTTTCATCACCCCAATACGACAGTTTGGAACTCTCTCCTAAAACTGGAAGTGTCTCTGGCCATTGCAGGAGTTTTGGGAGACTCCTACTCGTGGACTCTGCTGCTTTTCCACTTGATCTTGGTGCCATTCACTGCAGGAGCACGGTTTGCCTCTGGAAAGGTGACTTCTATTTTTCAATGCACTTCCTTCCAGTTTTTCTCAGTTAATCCATCAGTTAAATGACAATCACTTGTTTGGACACATTAATTTTGTGCTTAATGTAATCTGTGTCTTAGCCAGACCACATTGGGCAGGTTCCTTGGAGCTCCCCCTCATTTCTGGAAGAACTCTTCCCAAAACTCTTCCACCCACCCAGTTGCGTAGTTAAAGCCTAAGCCCCCAGTGTGGAAAACATGATCTCAGATCTCAGTGCGGAAACAAATTCTTTATTGAAGTGTTGCTCATGGGGAGTTCATTTGCTCTGGAAATAATATTGGAGCTTTTAGACACAGCTGGTGAAGTCGGTGGCATTTGTGCAAATGCCAAGACCACGTTCCAGGCACTTGAGCCTTTATCAGTCAGCAGTTTTTAAAGTGTTCTCTATGTTCTTCTTTCCCTTTCTTAAAAAGAAGAAAACCCAAAACCCTTTTTGTATATAATTAACCTTAAGACTGTGAATCTAAATGCAAAGGTAAATAACACAGAATGAAAACTCCAGCAGTAGTAACAGTGACCTTTTTATTGCTCTCGGGTGTGAATTAACAGTGTAACCTGTTTGTATCACCAGTTATGATATATTGTCTTCATATCCCACACCCCCAGACATCCAGCCTTGTGAGATCAGGGTTGCAGGGAATAACTTCGGGTTTGAATCTTACACATGAAGTATTGACCCAGAAAAGGCTCAGCCTGTGCCAGGTGGGGGTTGACACACGTTGGCAGAGAGTTGCGTTAAGAGCTTCCAAAGGGTTTTGTCATCTCTGCTTTCTTTATTTATGTGAAAAAATCCCATGTATTCTTTAGCATTTTTGGCAGGGTGTGATAGGGGTGTCACGTGCAGCCAGCTCAGAGCAGTTGTCTGTGTGTGAAATGATGCATCACAGGAGTAACTCGATTCTCGTAACCAGAACGAAAAACAAGTGTTCTCAAAGCTCTGAGAAATGAAGCCCTGAGTCCATTTTAGCCCCTAACTGACCCCTCCCGTCCTGGAGAAAGGAGGAATGTGGTGCCTCAGGGACGTGCAGGAGTTCTGTGCCCTTGGTTCTTGCCTTGGCAGGGTCTGTGGTGGTTCCTCTCGGGAACTGTTAATCACCTGAGGCTCCCGGGGGTCATCCATTACTCCAGCTTCTGTTGTGGAAACGAGAAGGCGAGTTTGTGTGTGTTCAGGTTACACAGTTATCTGTTTAATTTTCTTTCCCTGCCCCCTCCACTTGTCTCCAGGTTCAGTTGAATGCTGGCCAGCTGCAGTATATCCGCTTAGCCCAACCCGTGTCAGGCACCCAGGTAGTCCAGGGGCAGATCCAGACGCTTGCAACCAATGCACAGCAGGTATGCACTCCACAGCAGGGCTCACCTAACTGGTAAAGTGTTGTTCCCTGGCTCCTGAAACTGCGAATTCCAGGGGAATTGAGCCGCTCTTGGGCTAGGATTCCTGCCTTTCTTTTCCTCCCTGTCCCTTCGGTCAGAGTTACAAAGCGAGGAGGCCGCCCGTGGAAGGTGCATGCAAAGTGTGTGTGTGTGTCTCTGGCCAGAGCTGCCCCTGAGCTCCTTGCAGGTACCACTTGGGTTCGTCAGCCTTCTCTTCACTTCTGCTCCTTCTGCCTGGGTGAGGGAGGAGCTGAGCAGCCTCCCGGGAGAGGTGGAACACGAGGACCGGCGGTGCTGCCAGCAGGTTGTCTGCTGGTCTTGTTGAGGCTGAGGGATTTCTTCTCTGCCTTCCTGCTGTTTTTCGGGATCCTGGAGGCCCCACTCTCCTCGGGAAAGTCCGAGAGGACACGGCTGTGTTTGCTTTGGAAGGACTGAGTGCCGTGTCCCTGCTCTTGAGCAGCAGCCTCGTGCGGTCCGGCGGCACGAGCCGTGCCGTGGGGTGATGGAGTTTGGGAGAGCCTCAAAAGCTCTCAAAAAGCGGCAGCAGAGTGTTGTTAGTGGGGTTGTGACCCTCTGGGAAGGGCTGTCAGTGATCCCACTGCTCTTGTCCCCGTAGATAACGCAGACAGAAGTCCAGCAGGGGCAGCAGCAGTTCAGCCAGTTCACGGACGGACAGGTAAGAGCTCGGGGTTCGCTGGTGCCGCGCCCCTCGGAGGTGCAGGGGCAGCAACACTGTCCTAGTCAGCTCCTCCCCATAAAACCCTGCTGCTGCTCCCAAACCCTGAGCCACGGCAGGATATGGGAATGTTGGGCCTATCCTAATACATGTGGACTCTCAGTGTTCTGCTGCCTTTGCTCCTGATTAGTTAATCCAGTCCCTCACACGCTACGTGGGATCCGTTTTAATCTTAACCAGTTCAGGATGTCTAAACATCAACCTATTGCCTGCTGTGTAAGTGATGTGGAATCATGGAAGGGTTGGGTTGGAATGAATCTTAAAGCCCATCCAGTCCCACCCCCTGCCTTGGGCAGGGACACCTTCCACTGTCCCAGGTTGTTCCAACCTGAACCTTGGACGCTCCCAGGGATGGGGCAGCCGCAGCTTCTCTGTGCCACCCTCCCAGGGCAGAACTGGCCTGGTCTCAGTCTGGGCCTCAGGAATTCCCAGAATTACTTTGTAATGGTTCAGCAGCGAACCTCTGGTGGCACCTCCCGGTCTGGTTTGGGTTTTGTGGGCCCCCTGAGAGGTGCTGTTTGCAGCCCTCCAAAGGCGTTGCGGGTGCGATGGGCACTGACAGCCCCTCCTTTCCCAAATCCTGTCTCTGCAGCAGCTGTACCAGATCCAGCAGGTGACAATGCCAGCAGGCCAGGACATCACCCAGCCCATGTTCATCCAGTCCACCAACCAGACCTCGGACACCCAGGCCACGCAGGTGACAGGGGACTGAGCAGGGACACGGAGTGCTCTCTGTGTGGAAACCAACACAAACCACCTTAACATTTGCCAAACCACCCTGGTCTGACAAAGACACCTGCTCTGTGTACCTGCACTTGGTAGTAAGCCTATAGTAGGCTGCAGTCTCCAGTGCACTCTACACCTTCCTCTGGTGGGTATGGGAATATCCAACAGACTGACAAGAATGCAATATTTTTTATTTTTAAACCAATATTTCAGTGTATCCCGCTGCTTGTTCAAAGCCAGAGAACTGAGGCAGAACTGAGCAGAAGGAATTTGTAGCATCTCATCGAAAAACATGTAAAATGTTTTTATTTCTAGTAAAATTTGAGGGTACTCCTCCTGGTTTGTGTCAGAGCTCTATTCCTGCTGTTCTGTTTGTATTTTTTTTCCTCTGGATAGAGCTAGATTTGGTCCTCCCATCTCAGTGGGCTTAGGGGTGTGTTTGGGGGGGAGTGTGTGTGAGTGTTAGATTTTCCTCTCCTGGCTTCTCTTCTGGAGCATTGTCTGTATACCTGGAGTAGGGGAGGAGTAATTAAAGTGAAAACAACAAACATTCCTTGTATTATGATTGTATTTTCTAAGGGCAAAAGATTCTTGAATTTGGCCTCTTTATTCCAGAAAAACTGATGGAATGTGGCAAACCCCAGCTCCGCTTGTACTGGCTTCGGTCAATGCATGTAATATAAGCTTCATAAAAGGAAATAAATTGCTTTTGTCAGATCCTCTGTGTGCTGTCTGTGGGATCCAGAGCCCAGGACACACTTGCCCAGCAAGGAGCAGCCTGAATCCCTGGAAATGCTTCACCCGGAGTGGTGAAACGAGCCAAGGGTTGCCTGGACAAGGGGTTGGATGAGGGCTCAGGTGGTGGGAGTGGGGTTGGCAGAAAGTACCCCACTCTGTTCCTGCTGGTTCCCAGAGACCAGAAGGTTTGGGGGGCTCAAAACCTTGCCAAGAAGGTGTCCCCCCTTGGGAGGAGGGACAGGAAAGTCACCTGCTGACTGTTACCAAGGTCCTTTTGGGTCTTCAGCACCAAACCTCTGTGTCCTGTGTGCCCCTAAAGCAGCAGAGAGGAGTTTGGGGCAGGTCTGAGGGAGCTCCAGGGGCCAGGTTTGCTGGGTTAGTGCTGCCAGTTTGGGTCTTGGCTCAAAGTGGGGGGTGAGTCCAACACCAACAGCCTGACAGGGTTGGCACCTTGTCCAGGTGAGGCTCAGCAGTTCTGTGCAGTGCCAGGCAGGGGCAAACACCAGCACTGGCACCAGCACCCGGGTTGCTGTGGTTTCACACTGAGGAGACGAGGCTGTGACACGTGGGGTGTAACCTGTGCCTGGGTGAAGGCAGCTTGGCCCCTCTGGGTGCTTCCCTGGCAGTGCCAAGCCCAGAAGTGCAGAGTGAGAAGCTCGCCCTGGCACAGATGCCCACCTTGCCAAGAGCTGCGGGGGGGGGCAGCTGCTGCTGGGGAAGGAAAACTCCGGCTCAGCATTTGGCTGCTGCCAACTGCAGAATCTGGGCCTCGCTGTTCCAGCCCGGCAGCGTTCCCCGCACCTCCTGGGCTTTGTTAAACGTCAATTTCCTGATTATTTTCAAGTTTTCCCCATCCCGCGGTTCCCGGGAGCCGGCGCGGGGCAGCAGTGCAGGGAGGGAGGGAGGGAGGGATGCGGCCGGTGCCTCCCGGAGCATCACACCGCTGGAGTCGGGATGTGCCCGGGCCGAGGAGCATCCTCTGAGCCTGGAAAAGATGAAATCCGGGAGAAAAGAACCTTTCGGGAAAGCTCCGTTCGTGGGATCGGCCACGAGAGGGCCCCCGTGGGAAAGGCTGGAACGGGATGGGGGCTCGGAGATGCCTTTCCCCGGAGTTGGAGGCTCGGAAATCTCTTCCCCCGGCGCTGAGGGCTCCCTGGTCCCTTCTCCCGGCAGCCACGTCCTCTGTCTTCACTCCAAGCTGCCGTGGGAAGAGCTGGATCGGGATGAAGGAGCCGTGCTGGGGCCTCAGAGATCCCTCCTCCCGGAGCTGGGGGCTCCGAGGTCACTTCTCCTGGAGCGGGGGATTTGGAGGTGCCTTCCCCCGGAGTTGGGGGCTTGGGGATCCCTTTGCCCAGCCCTGGGGGCTCAGGGTCCCCTCTCCCAGCAGCCACATCCCCTGTCCCCGATCCCAAACGCTGATCCTGCCCGAGGGAAGGGGCTGTGGCCAGGCTGCTGCTGCCCCACCACCCTCCCTCCCGTGCAGCCTCCGGTGCCTCCCAAACATCTCTGGCAAAGCATCCTCTTGGCTTCCATCAGGGAGCAGAGCCGGGAATCCGCTCGTCAGGATGGAGAGAGACCTGAAAGAGCTGGAAGAGGCACTGCCTTATCAGCCCCAGGCAGGGATGGCTGGTGAGGCTCTGCTGAAGGAAAGCTCTTTACCCAAAGCAGTTGAGTTTGCCTGAATTAGGTTAAATTTGAATGGGAATAAATTGCTTAAGGGACAGAAAAGGGGAGGGAGATGCTGCTCGTGAAAGGAATTTCCAGCTGTTGCATTAAGTGAATGAAATTTGGCTGAAAATAAACCCTATTGTGTCCCAAGGGATCCAGAGGGACTGGGGGTGCCTGGGCTGAATTCCTGGTGATATCTAATTAGGCACAGTAAGTCTGGTCATGTTCAATAAGAACTTTCCTTTTCCATGACAGTTTCACAAATAGGGGGTTATTGAAGGAACAAACCCATGGATTCAGAATGGCCCAATCCTCTCCTCCTCCTTTACATGTAGCACAGTCTAGGGGAAGAGTTGAACAGCAGAATCATGTATGTGGTAGCGTGTACTTCATTAAGCTTATTAGCATATTCAGGGTGTGTGTTTTGCTGTTGAAATCACCCTTAATCAGGCCAAAGTTACTTTTTGGCCACTGCGTCCTTCAATCGAAGTTTCAGCCCTGTGAGTTTGTTTCATTCTTCAGCACACCAAGGGGGGCTGTGGGGATGGCACAGAAGGAAACACGAGTTCCCCGAGAGAGGCTGAGTGAGAGCCGTGACAGCCACGGGAGGGACACCAGGCCCGTGTGTGACACAGCGGGGGCCACCGGGCTGCAGGGCATGGGGCGTGCCAAGGTGGCAGAGCCGGTCACACCTCCAGGGCCCCCGGGGGAGGAAGGCTGAGCAGGAGGCAGCGATTCCCACCCCGGCAGCGCTCTGGGATCCCGTTTCTCCTCGGGGTGATGAGCTCAGCACAACCCCGTGCGGGCAAGCACCAGCACCCGGGCACTGCCCGCTCGGTTTACTGCAGGGCTGGCTGCTGACAGCTCTCCTTCCCTGGGTCTGCTGCCTCTGGCCACCCTATTCCAAGGAAAACTCACTGCTGCGAAGGTCACCCTGCCACCCTGGGGACCAGGATCCCAGAGGGCCACCAGGTGTGAGAGCCACTGGGCACAGGGGGACAGGCACCCCCCCTGTCACGGGCTCTGGGTTCGCCACGTGCAGCCAGTGCCAGCAATCCCTGTTCCCTCGGGGATCAGAGCTGGCTCCTCTCTGGGGAACTCTGATCCATCTTCACAGGGACCTGCTGCCACTGGAGGGGGTTGGCTGTGAACTGCAGAGCCCAGGGGTGCAGAGCTCTCTCGGGGCTTCCTCCCTCACCCTTGGAGCTGGGAAGAGGAGCCAAGTCCCTGCCCTGTCCTGCTTCCTGTTGCAGCAGAGAGGGGAAGGACTGTCCCTGTTCCATCCCCCGGGATGTGCCCCAGCTCCTGGCACTGCCCTGGGATGTGCCCCAGCTCCTGGCACTGCTGGCATCTCTCCCGTCTCGGGGCCAGGGCAGGTGAGTGCTGTGACAGCCCCAGAGCAGAGCCGGGGGGCTCACCCTGCTTTTGGGGCAGAGCAGCCCCGAGCCCAGAGGGGTGCCCATCCCACAGTGGGCAGCGGGAAGGAGGGACCCAGTGAGGCCAGGGTGTCCCCGCCGCTGTGTCAGAGCGTGTGAGCAGCGATGCCAGGAGCTAATTGCCCTGGGATGAGGCCAAGCCTCAGCAGAAGCAGGTGCTCCGCAGCCCTTCCCCACTGTCCCCACTGCTGTTTGTCCCCCGTGCTCAGCCCATGGGCAGTGCCACCCCTGGGGACCCTGTAGCCCCCCAGCTCTGCCCATCCTGGTCCCCCAAGCCAGGCTCCCTCACACACGAGGGCTTGGGTGCATCCTCCCCCCTGCAGTGTCACCCCCAGGACCCTCAAATCGCCCCCATGTGGGGAGCCAGGCTGGGGCTTTGCTGCAATCCCTGTGCCCCCGGGGAAGGGTCCCGACTGCCCCCATCCCGCCGGCCCCAATCCCCACCCCACAGCCCTGCAGCTGCATTCCAGGCCTGCAAAACTTACTGGAAATCCTGTCGATGCAAATCCTGGCCTCCAACCCGTGCCAGGAACTCGAGCTGCAATCCCGAGAGGGCAGCAGACTCCGAGCACAGAGGCCTCCCCCTCGCCATCCCCCGGCCTCCAGAACCCTCTTCAAAGTCTCACCAGGGCAGGGAGCACCAGTGGCTCTGCAGGACCCCCACAGCTGGGCAGGTGGGGGGCAAAGCCAGCAAATCCTGGAGGGCTTCCCAAAATCTCTCCACTGGTTCTGATGGATGGGTTGATGCTGTGTTAATTCAGACTCCCTGGCTCCATTCCCAAAACTCCCAGCTCCAGGCTCGATGGAAGTTCCCAGGGTTTGGGCAGGTGACAAGGTGTGGATGGGACCTGCCTGCCCACTGCATGCAGTGACCCACAGCCCCAGGAATAACCCAACTCCCACCTGCCCCGGGACACCTCAAGCGAGTGCCCACCTTGATCCAAGTCCTTTCCAGGTCACCTTAATCCTGCCCTGCGGCTTTAATCAATCCCAGGTGAAACCTAAACCTCCGAGCAGGGGAATATGCTGAACAAAACACACTGGGATGAAGGTCAGGATGCTCCCACTGGAGCATCCTTGGAAGGCTGGGGGGATGTTCAGGGGGCTGTGTCCCCTTGGAGAGCAGGTTTGGGGGATGGAGGGAGGGTGGAGGTGACACCATGGGAAGAATTCGGTTTGGATTTAAGGATTTGTCTCCACAGCCACGACTCTCATCCTGCCTCGCTTCATGGGCTTTTCATGGCATTCTGGGAGGAGGGGTGTGGGTTGGCTCTGGAGTGGGTTTAACAGCACCACTTCCTCCGTGTCCAAGTAAATACAAGTGTCTATTTATTGTGTGTGATTCCGAGACCTCCCGAGTACTGCGGTGCCCACGAGGGCCCGCCCTGTGCCAGGATCTCCGACTGCCACATTAAATAATTCACTGCCCAAAGCCCTTAACCTGCTCTCTGCTCCAGGAGGGCAGGCCTGGGCTCCCCGAGGGGTGGGATGGGGGCGTCTGGAGTCTCCAAAGGTGTGAGAGCCTGTGGATGCAGCCACGATGGGGCATTTGCCTCTGGCTTGCCTGGAAAGGGGATTCCTTGCAGCCTGCCCCAGTTTCCAGCTGTGGGAAGTTGTGTGGAGCTGAGGGGAATGAGGTGGGAGAGCCAAGGGCTGTGGGTGTTGGCTGGGGAAAACTTGGAACCTGGTTTAAGGTGGAGGATGGATGGGTGAGATGTGGCATGCTCCATCTCCTCCAGAGGTGCTGGATCCCGCGTGGGTTGGGAGGCTCAGCCTCGCTCCGGGATGCTCCAGACCCCACCGTTTGCGATGCAATTCGGTTTGGGTTGCGGTGTGGGATGCGGTTTGGGATGCAGCTGGGATGCGGTGAGGGATGCGGTTTGGGATGCGGTGTGGGATGCGGTTTGGGATGCGGTGTGGGATGCAGTTTGGGATGCGGTGTGCTGCGCTCACTCGCGGGATGCTCCACACCCCGTGCCCAGCGGGCAGCAGGACAGCCCTCCGTCCCCAGGGAGCCCGCGGGGTCCCCTCACCGTGCCGGGGGGTGACCGCGGACCCTCCAGCGGCGGGAGGGCTCTCCCGCAGCCCCGCAGCCCCCTGTCCCCGCCCGCCCCGTCCCGCGGAGCCCCGGGGGCGGGGGCCAGGTACGGCGGGGCGGGCCGGGCCGGCGGGGGAGGCGGCGGGGGAGGGCCCGGCGGCGGCGGCGGGCAGCTAAAGGCAGGTGGCCCCGGGAGCGGCCCCGGGCTGGCTCGGGGGGTCCCGCGGCGACCGGGGCCATGCGGCGGGCGGCGGCCGGAGCGGGGCGGCCATGGCCGGGGAGCGGCGGGCGGCGCTGACGGCGGTGCGGACCGAGGGCGCGGGGACCCCCGG
>JAWWEU010000062.1:4149672-4177862 GCA_035583155.1 Acropternis orthonyx
GCCCCCGCCCCGCCGCCGGGGGCTGATGGGGGGCCCGCGCCCCGGGGCCGCCCCCCGCCCCGCAGGGGCCCCGCGCTGCTGCCGCCGCCGCCTCCAGAACTGCCTCTACAACGTGCTGGAGCGGCCCCGAGGCTGGGCTTTCGTCTACCACGTCTTCATGTGAGTACCCGGGGCCGGGGCGGGGGGGGCGTCCTGGGGGTCCCCGGTGCCGGTGGGGCGGAGGGGACCGGGCGCTGGCGGGGGAAGGAGCGCCGGGAGCCCCGGGAGCCCCGCGGAGCGGCCGCCGCTCCCAGCGAGCTCCCCCCCGGACTCCACCGGAGAAGTTTCTCCACCGAGAGCGTTCGGCGGGGGGGACGCGCCGGGTCCCGCTCCCGCCGCCGCTCCCGGTCCCGCTCCCGGTCCCGGTGCGATGGGAGCAGCGCGATGGAGGGATCCGCCAGCGGGGACCCCGAGGTGGGGGATCCCTCGGCGGGGTCGTGGCAGCGGGTCCGGTACGAGGAGCTGAGCTTGTCCCTGGGCATGGGACTCGGTCCCCGGTGTGTCCCGGAGCCCCTTCCCGGTGGCATCACCGTCCCGCTCTGCTGCTGTCCCAGGCAGGGGTCTCTGAGCCTGTGAAGACCCTCAAAGGCAGGAGACCCCCAAGGGAGTGGGAACAGGAAGCCTGTCCTGTCGTGTACCTGTAGCAGGGTTGGGACAAGGCAGAAGTGGCAGCCCAGCATCCCTGGAGCCGTGTCCGGGTGGGACGGGGGACCGTGGGGGTGTTCTTGTCCCTGCTGTACCCCAAGAGATGCGCCCATTCCTGGGTCACTGTTGATCCCCACCACTGGAACATCCCTCTCCAGGGCTGGAGCCCGGGATGCTCCCAGGAGAACACCTGCTCCCTGCCCTGCTCAGTGTGTTTTCCCAGGCATTGTGGTGCTGCTCCAGCTTTCCTTGCTGGATTTGAGCATCCAATGGCTCTTGCCAAGAAGAAGCTTCTCCAAGACAAGCAGGCTCAGCTCAGGGCTGCGGAACAGCTTCACCCCCTCAGGGTTGTTCGTTCAGGGGGGTGTAATGGGGCTGCAGATTTGGGGTGTCCAATAACACTCGGAGTTGGGGGGAGAGAGGGAGGCTCCGTGCTGGGGGGTTGGTTTGGATTTTCCAGCCCGTGATCCCCGCTCTTCTCCAGTGGGACGCGGCCGGGACGCTGCCAGGACATCACTGCTCCTGCCCAGCTGCAGCCATGGGGAAAGGGGCTGTTTTCTCCCTTTGCTTCGTGCTTGCCAGGCGTGTTCAGGGTGGGCACGGGCCCTCTCTGGCAGCAGGAGCCGAAGCATTGCCTCCTCCCCTCTCCCCTCCGGCGCTGCGTCCTTACTGGGGTGCCTGAGCCGGAGCTCGTTAAGAGGCAGGAAAATGGGTCTTGCCTAAGTTAGCACATCGAGCTGGCAGGATGAATTTGTCACCGGATAAAAGGGCACCTGAGCTCCCCAGGGAGCCGCCAGAGGAGCCTGGGGCCCATTTGTAACGCCTGCGACACCTCCGCAGTGGGCTCCCGCCAGAATTCCTGCGTGGAAAATACCACCCTTGAAAGAGCTTTTCCTGCAAGGAATCAGCGACGGCAGCCAAAGCCCCTGCCAGGGGAGGGAATCAGACTTTATGGCGTAGGTACCCGTGGGCTGTGGAACAGAGATGCTCCTGCTCATCTCACAGCCGGGACATGCGTGTCCGAGTGCCCTTCACCACTTTGTCCTCATGATTTGAGCGTGTTTTGCCCCAGGAACAACCACATGGCACCAAACAGCTCCTCTTGCAGAGCCCACCGAGCCCCTCCAGACCCTCCTCTGCCACCCTGGCCCCAGCCCTTGGGTGGTGGGTTTTGTCCCACAAGATGAGCAGTTGTCAAGGGCAGGAGCAAAACGTCTCCAGCCTTTGCTGGGGAGGGTTTGTGTTCACTTGCTCCCTTAATTTCAGGGCTGAGGCAGCTGCAGGGCAGAGCCCTGCCAGGGACCCCCCGAGGGCTGTGGGAAGACGCCGCAGTGGGTGCAAGGTGTGGACATCTGTTCTGTGAAGCCTTTCCTGTAATGTTGCCCATTTCTGGCTTCTTCCAAGTTGTTTTTTTTTTTTTCCCTCTCCCACAGCAGATGGGAGCTGCTAAGCTGTTGCAGTGGTATTGAAGTTCTCAGGGATGATTTGTGTGCCTCGATACTTTTTTTTTTTTTTTTTTTTCCCAAAAGACAAAGGAGGTGTTACCCCGACTTGGGGGGGTAACTGAGGCACGGGGGAGGATGGAGCCCCCCAGCCCGAGGTCGGGGCAGTGCTGGGGACAGAGCCATCCCCCCTCCGTCCCGGCTGCGCTCCCCCCTCTCGCTGGCTCCGAGACAGGGCTGAAAACTGCTAAAATGGAAATACCCGCTGAGAAGTGACGCGCTCCCCTCCCCGGAGCAGCTCCGCGCCGGGAGCGCCGCGCCGGGCTGAGCCGCTCCCGGTTATTGACCAATTCCATCCTCCTTCTGTCGGCAACTCGATCCCAAATAACTTCTTGTCCCAGCTCCTGCTCAGGGCTGGGCGCTTTGGTGGCTGCGCCATCTCCGCAGCCCCCGATCCTGGTGGCAGCTCTGCCCGGTGGGCTGGGAGGGCTTGGGGACACTCGTGGGCTCTCGCAGCCGCTCCGAGCCCCTGTGCTGGGTGTCCCCACACGCTCCCCTGCTCCTGGGAGGGGATGGTGTGGCTGTGGATGCCTGGCAGGTGTAAAGCCAAGGTTCTGGAGCGTGTGGTGCTGGCTGGCCACCCCCAGCCCCTCCAGCCCCACGCTGACCATGGCACAGCCACGGAGCCACACGCTCGCCGGGGCTCACAAAGCTGCGCTTCGCCCGCTTGGAATGAGACTTTCTAGCCCTGGAGCTTATGGAGCAAATCCAGGGGTGAGCCCAGAGCATTAACCGAAAGGCTTTAGAGCCAGAAGGCAAAATATCAACTTCTTTTCCCAATCTCCTCCTCTTTAGCAAACAGGAAGGTTGTTCCCTGCTCCCAGCAGAGCTGCTGTGGGTTTCTGCCCTCGGCACGGGCACGGCTTCGTGTCCCTGTGCCAGGGGCTGCCCTGCCAAGGGGTCTCCTGCAGCCTGGAGCTGCACCACCCACCCGTCCAGCTTTCCAGCTCCAGCTGTTCCTGCTGCCCATTGTGGCTTGTCCCTGCAGCAACCCCTCCTCACCCACCAGCCCCTCCCCAGAGGCTCTCGGTGCAAACCGGGGTCTGGGAGCTTGTGTTGATGGTTATGAAACCACTGCTGGGTGCACCAGAAGCTCAGCTCAGCACTTTTCCCATTCCTAGAGGAACACTTTCATACAGAACAGTTTAACCTGGAGCAAATTAGGGAAGACTGAGCCAGCAGCACCAGTAACAACTGCAATTCCCTACCTGGAACAGTGTCCTCCCTGCCAGGCCCAGTCCCCTGCCTACTGCTCTTGGTGGCACCTTGCCTGGGTTTTATTTGCCTATTGGAAGTGTCACCCTATGCCTGGGGCAGGGGGGGGACAGGAGCTCAGAGAGGGCTGGCAACTCCATTCTTGTCCTTGCTGCATATTTGGTGCAGCTGAATCCCCATGAACGTTGCGGGGACAGAAGGGTGGCAGCTCCTCTCAGAGCCTGGGAGCAATCCTGGTACTGGATGAGTGATGCCAGCCAGGCATGGGCTTTCCTTGGCTCAGGGCTGGCCGGGTGCCCTGGGGCCATGGGAAATCCCGGCTGGCTCAGGGCAGCAGGACAGTGGGGGTGGGATGGGTCCCCTGTGCTCTGGCCAGCTGCTGGCCATGGACCAGGGTGCTGGCAGCTCGTCTGTCCCAGAGCATCCCTGTGCTCAGGTCCCGGTATGGCAGAGGGTTGAGGTGGGCAGTGAGGGTCTGCCACCCCCCTTTCTGTGTCCTCTGCCTTGTCACATCCCTTGGAGGGCAGGAAAATGCTTCCCTGCCATGATGGGAATGCCACCATGGTCACCGCTCAAACCCCAGCCCTTGCCATCCCATCCTGGAGCCCTGGGTGATTTGCAGGGAAACTGCTCCATCCCTGCTCAGTGCTGACTCTCCACTCCCTGCTCGGGAAAACCTCATTTCAAACTCCGAGGGTTTAACTTGCTGTCACCGCTGTCCCCCCAGTGCTGGGGTGGTGCCACAACCAGAGGGCCTGAGGGCTGTGCCCCCCACCGTGCCCTTCGAGCAGGGGCTCTGCCCCCGGGGCCAGCCCCTCTCACCTTGCCCGGGTTTGAAAGGGGAGCTGCTCCGGGGGCGATGCCAGCGGGGAGAGGAGCCGGCGCAGCACTTTCCCGGCCCGACGCGGTGCCACCGGCGCATAAAATTAAGCGACTTCGGCGCAACATGAAACTGTGCATTGATTTTCCTTCTTGGTTTGGTTTTTTTTTTTTTTTCCCCCCCTCCTTGCTGCTCCTGTCAGACCCCTCAGACCAGCGCAGGAGGTGCCGGTTTGGGTGCCCCGATGGTGAGGATGGGGGGGATCTCCATTGCCAGGGGATGCATCACTGCAGGGGTGATGCTTGGTCACCCTGGAGAGATCTTTGTCCCTCTGGCAGCAACCACTGCGGGGAGGGTCAGATTGGGCTGAGTGAGAGCCCAAACCTGTCCCCTCTCCCTGTGGGTGCTGCTGCCCTCCCTGCTTTAGGGGTCCCAGCCTGCCCCAACTTTTTGAGGCCACTCATGCCCCTGTGCCCCGAATGTCCCCACCCCTGCGGACCCCCCAGGTGCTGGAGGAGGGTGCCAGCCCCGATCCCTGCCCTGGGGTGCCAGGCCCGGTGGGCACGGGAGGTGCATTGGAAAACACTCCGGGTTCTTTCCCCCCTCCTCCAGGCCAGCTCCTTGCCAGATGATTCAAGAGCAAAACTATCTCAGCCGCTCCGTGTGAGTGGCTTGGCACCGTCCGCAGGAGCCTTGTGACCGTGCTCCCCGTGGGGACCGCGGGGCCGCCGGCCTGGGGGGCGCTGGGTGGCACTGGGGTGCAGGCACGTGCCGTGTCAGGGTGATGGATGGTGCCATCGGCAGGATTGGGCTCCCAAAGAGCAAAGGTGCTGGGGCCATGGGCTCATGTGTGCTGTGGGATGTCATCTGGACATCACCCTGCTGCCGTGGGTGCCGCAGGGTCCCTGCTGTGGGATGCAGCCTGAAAACCTGCTCTGCATCCCAGCTCGGCTTCCAGCCTCTGGCAGGGCACTGGAAACAGCCCGTCCTGCCTCCCCTCTGGGTCTGCGGGGCGAGGAGAGCTGTGCTGGTGCTGCTAACCAGGCTGTGGCTCTGAGCCTGTGCCGGGGTTTGTGGTGTCAGTGCTGCAGCGGGGCTGGATGGCTCCCGGCTCCAACTCCGCTTTCCCTGACCGTGGGGAAACACTTGGAGCCTTTCTGCTTCTCTTCTCCGCGGCGTGGGACGGACCCTGCCATGGTTACGGGCGCAAACAGGGCCGCTACACCCCGGTTATTTATATCCCCTGGAGCAGACAGGCCGCCTGCTCCACCTCTGCTGAAGGGCTGCTGGGGCGAGGGATGGGGATTTATAGGACACGCTGTTTATACAGCTGCACAGGGTGCTCCGGGAGCTGCACCTCGCAGGACAGGGAGCCTGGAGGGTGAAACACCATCCCCATCCCCACCGGAGCCGGGCTCGGGCAGTTTCGGGCTTAACAGCTCTTTCCAGCGGTGGCACAGCTGAGGGGTACGGCCCGGGCATCGTGACGGGGCCAGGCTTGGCCGGGGAAAGGAGTCGTGCCGTTCCCGGAGCCTGCTTGCTCGCTCATCCCAGGGCTGAGCTGTTTATCCTACGGCGCGTGGTGTTTTCCTTCCGCTGAGTTATTGCCGGGCTGTCAGAGCCCGGCACTGCCCGTGCCCCCGGCTCGGGGGTTCCCCGCACGGGTGGGCGAAGCGGGGGCCGGGCCAGCCCTGCCGGGGCACGGGGAGCCCGGTGTCACCCCCCCTTCCACCGCTGGGTGCTGGGGGACACCGATGGACCGGCTGCTCCAGCCCCATCCCGCTGCACGGGCTCCGAGGGTCGCGGTCCAGCTTGCTCCGGGCTTATACCGGGGTGTTCGGGTGGGCACCGGGTGCCAACTGGTGCCCAGCACTGCTCTTCACCATCCGGGGCCGCCTTGCCCTGCTTCCCCTGAGCTCAGCAGCTTTCCCAGCTCACCTGTTCCTCCGCCGGGCCGGGCAGCAGCATATGGCAAAATCCACCCTAATGAAGATTAATGGGAGGAGACTCACCTGCTCCGAGCCGGGCCCCTGCCGCGTTTTAATTATGATTTTGGGGAGGAGTGATGCTGCGGACGGGTTCTGCTCCTGCCGGGTGAGAGCAGCCCGAAGGTCCCGTGCCCAGGCTGCTGGTGGCACAGCCCCTCCCGTGCGGGGACATGTGCTGGCAGGGCGGTGTGTGGGACCCGCGGGGAGGCGGCTGCACATGGCAAGTTTGTTGAGATGAGGGGATGCACCGGCTCAGCATCAGCAGCGTCTGCTCCCTCCCTTCCCCGGGATCCTGGAGCAGAGCAATGGGCAGACAGCGAGGCTCCTGCTGGGCGCTATCCAACTATCCCTGCCTTCTCCCCATTTCCCTGGGAGTGTTCCTTGTTTTTTAGCCCCGCTTGGTGAGTGGGAAGAGCAGTGAATTGGGGTGAGGAGCGTGGCACTGCCGGCACCCCGTGGTGTTTGATGGAGGGGTCGGTGTGGGATGCTCCCCTCGGCGTGGGGTAGAGCTGCTGAGAGCAGCATTCCTGCCCCGGAGGAACGGGGGAATGCCGGTTCCTGGCTCCCCGCGCTGCCTTCAGGCATCTGACCCTTCCCTAAGCCGCTTAGGCGCTGCCGGCAGCCGGGACGGGGCGTTCGCCCAGGCTTTACAAGTTAATTCCTAGCAGGTGATGTGTTCCCAGAAAGTTTCTTTCCCAGCCATCCCCGTGGGGCCTCTCATGCCTGTGTCCTTCACCAAATCCCGTGGGATGCCGATGGGGGCAGAGTGGGAGGTATCCCCTTCCCGGAGGGGCAGGTTTCCAGCACGGTGGGTGACGTGTGGAGCTCCAGCTCGGTACCAGAGTCAGGGCCACCCACAGCAGGTCCCCGTGGCATCAGCGTGTGCCCAGGCACCAGAGACATCCCCCCCCTCCCCGCTCCCTGGATGAGGCAAGAGGCGCAAATCTTTGCAGGCTGGGAGATTTCTGCCTTCTCTTCTGCTTCGTGCTTCGCTGCCCGTGTAATTGCCTGCTAAATCCTGCTTGGATAATCTTTATTGCTGATGATGCACAAAGCTAAGAGCTCTACCCTGGGCTGTGTTTTCCTCCTCAGCCCGGTGCCCAATGCTCCCTGCACACAGCAGGGGGGTACTGCTGTGCCAGGAGGGGTTAATTCCAGAACTGCTGTGCCAGAGGAAAGAGCCCCAATTAATAATTCAGAGGGAGAAGGAACTGGCTCCAACCTTCTGCCTTGCGGATGGGGAGTGCCCAGGAGAGGAGCACCGTCCTCTGCAGTGAGGGCAGGGCGGTGACAAGGCTGTGACATCCTTGGCCCCTTCGTGCCTGTTGGTGTGTGGCTCCAGCTCTCCCTCCTCCATGCTCTGCCTCCAGCACTTCTCCCATTCCCTGGGGTTTCTCTGCTGTCGGTCCCAACTCCAGCAGCATTTTGGGGGAAGGGGACCCCTTTAGGCCGGGCATGGAGTTGGGTGCTACTCCCCAGCCCCACGGTGGGGAGACGGTGCTGGGGGGTGAGACGAGTGCCCACCAGCTTGGGCACAGGGTGCCAGGGCCACTGCCAGCCACTGCCAGCCCCAGCCAAGCCATCCCAGTGCTGCCCAGTGGGACATGGGTTCCCGGAGCCAGCTCTGATGGCCCTTTGCCGTCACGTGGGCCGGTGGCACAAGCCCTCCACTTTCCTTTTTTAGAATAGCTGGATCAGGGGAAAAAAATGTATTTTTGGAGTTTCATTTGCTTCAGCTTCAGAGTCTACCTTTTTTTTTTTTTTTAACCCTCCTTATTTTAAATGGGCCAAAGCCCCTTTTGCCTGAGCCCAGCGCTCAGGGATGAGCAGCCCCAGGACTCTTTCCCTGAGGACTCTTCCCTCGGGTTGGCTGTGCCCAGGTGGTCCCTGTGTCCCTGGCAGGTCCCACAGTGATAGTGATGCTGGGGACAGGCCAGAGAAGCTCCGGCCCCCTTTCTGCAGCAGCAGAACCCTCCGTGGGGTGGGACACTTCATCTCCCTCCCTGCCTTTAACTGCAGGGCCTCGGTGGAGCCTGGCACTGAGCCCCACGGCTGCTCCCGGGCTCCCCAATGGCTCCATGCCACCATCTAGGGGCAAACTGTGTCCCCAGTGGCTCAGCCACAGCCGTGGAGGGCTTGGTTGGGGGGTTCAGGCTGTGAGTAGGGGGCAGCACTGAGGGCCGGGCTCTGCTGGTAGCCCCAATTCTGGGGTGCCCCGACCACCCTGATGCTCTGACACTCTCTCCTTCCAGATTCCTCCTCGTCTTCAGCTGCCTGGTGCTGTCGGTCTTCTCCACCATCCAAGAGCACCAGAAATTGGCCAACGAGTGCCTCTTCATCCTGGTAAGTGAAACAGAAACAGGAATGGGGCTTGAATTCCCCCTCCCCACATTACACCCTAAAAGAGTCGGACAAGATCATGGACAAAACTCCTCCAACCCTTTCCCAGCCCAGATGTCACTGAGGATCCAACAATGGCTGTCTCTCCGGCACACTGGGGCAAAGCTGGGGGTGTCCCCTGGGCTCAGGGTGGTCCATCCCTCTGTGCTGCAGAGAGGCACCAACCGCTGGAAAAGGCAGGGCAGGAGGGGCTAAAAAAGGCAACTTCCCCCCAAACTGTCAGAAAGAGCTGACGCGGGACTTCTCCCGAGTGATGGAGACTAAATTGGGAAGGTCCTTGTGACTTTCCTGCGAGTAAGCAGAACGGGGGCTTGTTTGTGCGAGAGGTAGGAGGACAATGCTGACGGTGGAGGAAAAGGACCCAGCTCAGAGCAAGGCAGGAGAGCCGGGATGCTCAGACAGCCCCGACGGCTGCGGCTCCCGTCTCACTGCCCTGATTCCCCCGGGGCGGCTCCAGCGGCTTTGGGGGGACACCACACACCACTCTCAGCACCGTCTCTGTTTGCGCCCCCCAAAGCCGAGTGCCCCATGCCCACCTCACTCCCCCGCCCCTCCTCTCCCCCCATCAGGAGTTCGTCATGATCGTGGTGTTCGGGATGGAGTACATCATCCGAGTCTGGGCCGCCGGCTGCTGCTGCCGCTACCGGGGCTGGCGGGGCCGGTTCCGCTTCGCCAGGAAACCCTTCTGCGTTATAGGTACGGAGGGTGGGAACTTCGGGATGGCAGCGTTTGGGGAAAAGCCCCACAGCCCCTGAGCCTCACTGCCACCCCCACCCCCCTCCCCCCTCCCAGATTTCATCGTCTTCGTGGCCTCAGTGGCCATCATCGCCGCCGGCACCCAGGGCAACATCTTCGCCACGTCGGCGCTGCGCAGCATGCGCTTCCTGCAGATCCTGCGCATGGTGCGCATGGACCGCCGCGGGGGCACCTGGAAGCTGCTGGGCTCCGTCGTCTACGCCCACAGCAAGGTGAGGATGTGGCGTCCCGTAGCCCCCCTCCCCAAGCCTCCCTGAGCCCCTCTCTCACTCCCGCTGCCCGACAGGAGCTCATCACCGCCTGGTACATCGGCTTCCTCGTGCTCATCTTCGCCTCCTTCCTCGTCTACCTGGCGGAGAAAGACGCCAACGTGCAGTTCGCCACCTACGCCGACTCGCTGTGGTGGGGCACGGTAAGCTCGGCCGCCGCGGCCCCCCAGCCCCGGGAGGGGACGAGGAGGGTGGGACGGGGCCGCCGGGGGGGAGCTCCCTCCAGGCCTCCCCCTGCTCTGCCCCCGGGCAGGTCACCCTCACCACCATCGGCTACGGGGACAAGGCGCCGCAGACGTGGCTGGGGCGGATGCTGGCGGCCGGCTTCGCCCTGCTCGGCATCTCCTTCTTCGCCCTGCCCGCCGTGAGTAGGGCTGGGAGAGGGTCCCCGCTCCTCCTGCCCCGCAGGAATCAGGGAGAAAGGGGGCAAACCCACAGCCCCTGCCAGTGCCCACAGCCCTGTCCCCTCCCGTCCCCAGGGGATCCTGGGCTCCGGCTTCGCCCTCAAAGTGCAGGAGCAGCATCGGCAGAAGCACTTTGAGAAGAGACGGACTCCGGCAGCAAACCTGATCCAGGTAGTGCAGGGCTGGCGTGCCCAGCCCCGTCCCCTCCCAGGAATGCTCTGCTGTGCCCACTCACCTCCTCTGCCCGTCCCTGCCTGCTGCAGGGGGCACCCAAACCCTGTGTCCAACACCTGGCTCCTTTGGGCTGGACTCTGCCTGTGGTGGCCAGGGTGGATGGAGGCGGTGTGGGGGGGGTCGGTCTCAGCTCCCGACTGATCCCCATTCCCGCGGGCTCTCTCTCCCTGCAGGCTGCCTGGCGCCTGTATTCCACGGATGTCAGCCGGGCGTACCTGACGGCCACGTGGTGTTACTACGATGGCCTCCTGCCCACCTTCAGGTAAGGCAGGGCAGGGGGGCAAGGGCTGCAAGGCTGCCAGGGGGTCTCTGTGGGAATGAGCAGCCTGGGAAGCCAGGAGGGACCATGTGGAGCCCCTGAGGGCTCGGTGGGGTCGAGCAGCACGGACACTCAGCCCTGGACCGCCGGAGCACGGCATCTGCTGAAGTGTCCACCACCCTCCTTCATCCTCATCATCCTCACAGCACCCAGCACTCATCCCACCCTGTCCCCTCTCGCCCCATCCATAGCCTTCCTCCGGCACCACTGTGGGGAACAGGAAGGTGCCACCGGCCACAGGGAGCCCGGCACAGAGCTGGCTCTGAGTGTGAACCCAAATGGACACAACAGGATCCGGTGGGAGCCCCATGTGCCATCCCTACAGATTTCTCCCTTCTGTGTCCCCTGGGATGTTGTTGGGTGGATCAAAGGTTCTCCAAAGCTTTTCCAGACTCTCTGTGTGTCCCCAGCACCCCGAGCTCACCAGGGTTTGCCATCTCTGTGCCTCATCCCTGCGCTCCTGCCTTCCCTGCCGTCCATCCTGCCCTGCTCCACCCGTGTGTTCCTTTGCAGGGGCAAATTCATTTTTCTTCTGTTCGACTTTTTATTTTTTCAAAGACAGGGCTCTTAATGGCCTCAACAGCGAGCCTCTCTGCTCCCTGACTGAGGAGATCCAGCTTCCTGAGCACCACCACGGAGCCTGGAATCAAGGGGGGCTTCAGTGACTCCCCTGCTGTGCCAGGAGCCATTTCCCCTGCAACAGGGAGCTGAGATAGGGCCAGACTCAATCCCTGTTGGATCTGAGCTTTCCCCTCCTTGCTACTCCAGCAGCGCCCAGAGTTCTGGGTCTGGTGGTGGCAGGTCCCCCCTGCCTGTTCCTGCCTGACCCATCCCTCTCAGCACAGGTCCCACCCCTTCTCTTTGTGCCCCATCCCCACCTCCCCCAAATGCCTCATCCCACTGTTAAGAAACTCTCTATTGAACAAAAATGCTGGGTTTTTTTCTTTTTGTTTTGCCCTGGTTTTGCTTTGGTTTGCCCTCTGGAGGACCCGGCGCTGCTCAGCCTTTGTTTGCTTATCCCATTTGCTTTGGAAAATTTAATTTGTCCTTGTTTTTATTTCACCCCAACCTCAGAGAGCTGGTCCTTATGTTTGAGCATTTGCACCGAGTTCGCAACGGAGGATTTAGGAACTCAGAGGTGAAAAAGTTGCCCGAGAGAGCCCCACCGCCTTATCACCCCTTCACCCCTGCCCAGAAAAGCGTCGGCCTGGCCGCGTGTTCAGGGGACAGGTAGGAGGGGGCAGCCCCCACGTTCTCCCTCCTCTCTGCTCTGTCTCTTCTGTGTCCTCCTGCGATGCCACTGCGGTGCCCGTCACTGCCAGACAGGACCCCAGCAGTGCCCATCACCCCAGACTGGCCCTGCTCCCCACTGGGCATCCATCCTTCTGGCACTGCTTCCAGCGCTGTTCCCTGCTTGCAGCTCCACAGGGGGCACCTTTGCTCCTCTGGGCTGCTGTATCTTCGCGAAGCCTCCGCCTCACTGCCCCTCTTTTGTGTGGCCATGGCACGGGGGAACCAACCACGGCAGAAAATACCCCGGCAGAGGCAGCGCTGCCACGACATCAGGGTGGGGCTGTGTGGCCTCACTGCAGAGCCAGGCAAGGAGCAAAACCCTGTGGTGTGAGAAGGGCTGCCCATGGCAGTGGGAGTGGCAATGCTGAGCTGCTCCCAGTGCCCATGAGAAGAGGCAAGAGGGGTCGGGGCTGCTGTGCTGCTGGTGGCAGCAGCTCTGCCCAGTGTCCCTGGTCCCCTTGGCTGAAGAGCACCCTGGAGACCCCGGTGTGCCCCCGTGGCTGCTGGCTGGCCATCCAAACGCTGGCACAGGGCCCTGGGCCAGCATCAGGGTTAGGTGAGGCGATGCAGATCTGGCACAGGGTGGGGATGTCCCAGGCAGGGCTGAGGGGGACCTGCTCAGGTGAGTATGGGCTCGGGGGGCTCCTCCCTGCGGCAGCACCAGCCTGGGCTCGGTGTCCCGGTGAGCAGGGGAAGGACTGCACCCCCCCGGGGGGCCCGAGCCCCCCCCATCTCCTCCACGAGCATCACGTCTCATAACATCTCATCTTCTCTCTCTCCTCCCCTCTCCTGCTCACCCCCCTCCTCTCCATCCCTCCAACCTCCCCCCAAACCTCCTGTGCCCCCCGTTTCACCCCCCCCCCCCCAAGCTGGAAGGAGGAGGACGTGCAGCCCCACAGGTGTTTACGGCTCAGGTAACGCTCAGCCCCGGCAGCGGGCGGGGCCGGGGGGCGCGGAGCCCCCTCGGGGTTTGCGAGGTCACCGCCCACCGTCCCCCCCGCTCGGCACCGAAACCCCTCCGGCAGAGCCGCGGAGCAGGACAGGCGCCGTGTTTATGCAGGACCTACACAAACAGCCTGCCTCCGCAGCAGGGGCGGTACCGCGGGTCTGGAGCGGAGGGAGATGCTCAGCGGCGGCACTCCGGGACCCTGCGCCCACGTGCTCGGGGGGGTCGGGAATGTGGCCCGGGATGCTCCGCTCCCTCCCGGCCATGGCTGACTCTCTTTTCTCCTGTGTCTCTGCCCTGACCCTCCAGCCCCATCTTTAGTGGTAAGAGGAGGCTCTTGCAGACGTGGGGCACGTGGAGACGGAGGTACCGTGTCCTTGCTGCCTGCCCATCCTGGCTGCCTGCCCATCCCGACGGAGAGTGGCACCGGGAACAGCGGGATGCATGGTGCTCCGTGCCTGGGTGCCTGCTGACTGCAGCGTGGAGAGGGCTGGGGAGTGAGGCAGAGGGGGGTAGAGGCTGAAGGGAGGGGGGAGTCCCTCTGCATGGCCTGGGCTGTGCTGTCTCTCCCCAGTGTCCCCCAGTGGCTCCCACAGCAGCCCTGCCTCAGTTTCCCCACTGTGCATCATGGGTGGGGATGCCAGTTGCAACATACTGATGCACATGGATTGTCCCCATCCCATCCCTGTCCTGCAGCCTGGTCCCTCAGGATGCAGCCATTCCCATTCTCTGGACCAGCAGCCTGCATGGGGAAGGGCTCTACCCCGGTCTCTACCCTGCCTGTACCCCTGCCTTGCCCTGTGACTCCTGGCCCAGGAAATCCAGGAATCTCCCCAAAAACTGGGGTTCCATGGCGCCTGTCCTGCAGCATGTGTGGGATTTGCTCTTTGCCCTCCCTGGCTTTGGAGGCATCAGCTTGGCCTCCAGAGGCTCAAGGTGTGCTTGGGGTCTCAAAACATGCAAAAAATAATGCTAAAGGCAGCATCAGATGGTGTTTTTGTGTAGGTCCTACATAAATGATGCCTGGTGTTTCCCCCCATTCCAGTGGAGTGGCTGGTTTGGGGAGCAGAGCTTGTGTTAGGGCAGGAGCAGAGCCTGGATGAGGTGGCGCAGCCTGGAGGAGGAAGAGGAGGAGGAGGAGGATGAAGGGGCATAGCCGGGTACCCCGAGATGCCCTGTGCCAGAGGGGGTGGAGTGGGCTGTTCCCACCGGGCTCTGTTGGCTCTGCCACGTGTCCCCCACTGCCATACCTGTCTGTCCCTGCTCTCCCTGTCTGTCACCTCCTTTCTCTGCTCTTGGGACAAAAAAAAAAAAAAGGTGTTTAAAGGAGTTAAAGCGCCTGCTCCTGGCCTGGCTCATGCCCATCGCGTGCCGAGGGCTCTCCATGAGCCCAGCACGGCCACCCCCACCACGGTGGGCACCGTGTGAGCCCACTGCCCCCACCCCCCCGGCCCCGGTGCCCCTGACGCTGCCCACCCGCTGTCCCCCCCTCCCTCCCCGCAGTAACAAGATGGGGATCAAGGAGCGGATGTGGCTGAGCAGCTCGCAGCGGCAGGGCAGCCGCGGCCGGCAGCCCCTGGCGCCGCCCCTGCACCGCTCCCCCAGCACCGAGGACGTGGCCGAGCCCTCCAGCCCCACCAAAGTGCAGAAGAGCTGGAGTTTCAACGACCGGACCCGCTTCCGAGCATCGCTGCGGCTCAAGCCGAGGATGCCGGTTGAGGGTGAGCCCCCCCCCGGGACTGGCGGTGTCTGGGACGCTCTGGGGGGCTGTAGGCATTCTGGGGGGCACAGGGGGACAAGCCCTGGGTCTCTGCCATCCATCTGCTCTTGGCACCCGCAGCTGAGTGCCCGCCGGAGGACAGCGGTGAGGAGAAGGGCTCCCACTGCGACCTGACCTTCGAGGACATCATGCCAGCGGTGAAGACCCTCATCAGGGCTGTCAGGTGAGACCGTCCCCTCCCACGGCCCCCAGCACGGGCAGAGCCCCCGGGCACCGCCCGTCCCTCCCCAGTGTCCCCGCAGCCAGCCCGGGTGTCCCTGCAGGATCCTGAAGTTCCTGGTGGCCAAGAGGAAGTTCAAGGAGACGCTGCGTCCCTACGATGTCAAGGACGTCATCGAGCAGTACTCGGCCGGACACCTGGACATGCTGGGCAGGATCAAGAGCCTGCAGACACGGTGAGGTGCCCTGGAGGGGATGGGGTTCCCGGGCTCTCCCACCGTGAGATGAGGTGCTGGCCCATCCCGATGGGTGGGACACATTCCCAGACCCCCCATCCCCATCCCCTGTGGTCTCACGTGCCCTCGGGAGTGACAGGCTCTGTCCCTTCCGTCCCTGCCAGCGTGGACCAGATCATGGGCAGGGGGACCCTCACTGTGGACAAGAAGGTGCGGGAGAAAGGGGAGAAGCCGGCGCTGGAGATGGAGCTGGTGGATGAGCTCAGCATGATGGGGCGTGTGGTCAAAGTGGAGCGGCAGGTCAGGAGGGGACACCCTCAGGGAATGTGCCACCGTCCCTCTGGCACCTGTGGGATGGGGGGACCGGGATTCTCATGTCCCCTCCTGCAGGGGAAACCGGCTCAGCTCCGCCCTGCCCACCCTGCAGGTGCAGTCCATCGAGCACAAGCTGGACCTGCTGCTCGGCATCTACTCCCAGTGCCTCCGCAAGGGCTCCACGAACTCCTTCAGCCTGGCTGCCGTGCGGGTGCCGCCCTGCGAGCCCGACATCACCTCCGACTACCACAGCCCCGTGGAGCACGAGGACATCTCGGCCTCCGCCCAGACCCTCAGCATCTCCAGGTCGGCCAGCGCCAACATGGACTGAGCGGGAGGCAGCGGGATGGATCCTGCCCACGTGGGATGGGATCCCGGGAGCTCTCTGGCGTCGCCGGCCCCGTCGAGCCACGTCCCTCGCCGTGTTACTTGAACCAAGTCTTCCTCTGCGAGGGCAGGGCTGCAGCGGGGTGCCCGCTCTGGGGGTGCAGTGGGAGCCCGTGGCACTGTGGCATGGCCAGACCACGCTCCTGGGATGCTCCTGCCCTTCCTGGGGGATGAGACCCCCCCACCCCCAGCTCCTGGGGCCCTGAGTGCTTCCCAGTCACGGTGGGGAATGCTCCAAGCTGGCCTTGTCTCCTGGGGTTTGGCTCGTACCCCAGTCCCACCTCTCAGGACATGTCCAGCTCCCCAGTGGGGTCCTGCCTGGTCCCCCCCCGGAACCGAACTGGGGTCACCACCAGCTATGCAAGGTCCCACCTCCCTTCTGCTGCTGGTGCCGAGCAGGGGTGCGGGGGCACGACCCAGTGTGGTTTTACCTGCATTGCTCGGGGTCGGGGCACAGTGGGAGCCCCCCCAGTTTGGGGAGTGAGGGTCTGTCCCCCTTCACCAGGCTGCACCACTCTAGAAGCACAGCAGAGCCTTCTGCCTGCCCGTGCATGCTCCCAGGGCAATATATATATAGAAGATATATATATATATTTATGCAATAATGTCTTAATATGCAACACCCCCAGGAAGAGCAACCTGAGGGGACATAGGCAATAAGCAACTCCCCTGCCAGCTCACAGAGCTGGATCCTGCTGCCTGTGGGGGCCCTGGGGGTCCTGGGGGCTCGGGGCCAGGTGAAAAACCTTCACCCAAGGGTGGCCCTGGAGCTGTGAAGCTGGGCAGGGGCTGTGGAGGAGGCAGGGAGGCAGGCACAGATGCTGCCCTAAGGAGCATCGCTCCCTCTGTGTCCCAGCCCCCGCCCTTGCTTAGAGGATTCCCTCCCTCCCGGGTGCTGCGGTGCTCAGTTTGTCCCTCCCCGTGTCCCTGTCCCCTCCGTGGCCCGGGGAGCATGGGCCGAGCCTGGGGGGTGACTGCCTGGTGGGGGCAGGGGGTTCTCCTTGCATGTCACCTGCAGCAGAGCCACGGCAGCTCTTGTGCTGCTCCAATCCCAGTCCCGGGGCTGGTTCCAGTCCGGCAGCGCTGGGATGAGCCAGGCTGGAAGCGATCGTGGTCGTGCCAAAGTTTGCCAGGCTGGAGCTGGTGGCCGATGCCGCACAGCCGAGGAGCCTGGGGGGTGACACCCACGGTGTCAGGACCTGTCCTGGGCTGGCAGGATCCCACCGATCCCCTCGCTGCCAGTGCGACCCCTCTGGGCTTCGGACTGTGGGATTTGCATCCTCTTTTCCCAAGCCCCTTGTGCCTGTGCTCCTGGCAGTGGGGACCCCCGACCGTGCTCGTTTCCTTGCGTCGTTAGTGCATGTGGCCAGCACGGGCCGTGCCAGAGCTGCTTGCAGCCCCCCACCTTAGTCCTGCACCGCTCTGGCCCCCTCCCCTCGCCCCGGGGGTGCCCGGGCTGTGGGGCACGAGGGGATGGTGGGGTGTGCCGTGGGTGGGCAGGATGTGGGTGGGTGCCGGGGGTGCCCGGCCGCGGGGTGAGGGTGCATGTGACAGCTTTGCCCGCAGCCGCACGCAGGAACTAACTCGTAGGACCCTCCCCGGGGCCGGCTGGTCCCCGCAGACCTCCCGAGCCAGCGGTAGTTACCTCACTTGATTAACTTATTAACTTATTTGTTTCATTAAAATTTGGAGTAGAGGCTGCCTGCCTGCTGCCGACTCTGTCTCGGCTCTCCCGAGAGGTGGCACTCCAGCCCCGCTGCCGAGCCGTGGCCAGGGGCGCGAGTGTCCGGCCAGGGAACTGAGGCATCTGGCCATCCCTCTGACCGCCCTGAGCTCTCCTTGAGCTGCAGCATCCCCCCGAAATGGGACCGGCCCCCCAGCTCCAGCCTGATCGCCCTCCCCAGCTCCCTCACGCCGTGTGCCTGGGGGGTGCAGCCCTGATGCCACTGCGGAGGGGCCCGGCCCCTGCTTTTGGCACCTTGTGGGGAGGGAGGGTCGCTGCCCCAGGAAGGGCTGTGCCCCATCTGCCTTTTTGGAAGTATCACAGCGTGCCCCCCTGTCCCTCCCCAAAGGGGATGATGCTGTGATGTCCCCAAGGCTATTCCAAGCCCCCTTCCACAGGAGACCCAAGTAATCCAGGGACAGCAAAGCCTTCACCCCGTCCCTATTGCTGGCACCCCACAGACACCGTGTGCCCCAGCCTGCAATGTCAGGGGGCCGGGGTGGCCCCTTCCCGTGCCGCTGACTGGGGAGGAAGCCGGGGCTTGCTGCCGGTCAGTCCCTGCCTTTCCTGGCTGCCTCTTGACAAGAAATTCACTCCTGGATCTTCTTAGAGCACTGGACTGTGCAGAGCAATGTGGGGGCGGGCACCTCCCTGCCCCGGCTACACCAGTCCTGCTGCCCCCAGAGCTGTCCCAGCCTGCTGGGACAGGGGTCTAGGGATGACTCCAGTAGCCCAGTTCCAAGGAGTGCCTGGCATGTGGAATACAATCCCCGGGATTTGGCTTTGAGGGGGCTCCAGGACATGACACCACCCTGAAAGCCGTAGTGGCACTTCATCGGCCTCTCCCACCATTCCCAGCCAGATGGATGGCTTTCCCAGGTGCGTTTGGAGGGATGTGTGCCTGCAACAGTGTGATCTTCACCCTGCCACGGGCTGTGCATCGCTGGGTGCTCCCCCTGCACCCCACGGGGGTGGCAGTGCGGTGCAGTGGGCGCAGCTTGGGGTGTCCACGCTGCTGCGTGGGGACAACCCACCCGGGTGTGGGAGCTTTCCATGGCTCTGTGGGGTGGGGTTGGGGTCCCGGGACCTGCCCCCTCCCCCAGCGTGGCTGGAGGTGGTGGCAAAGGCAAGGCAGCTGCCTGTGCCAACCCGCGGCACTCGCCTCTGCTTCCCGCAATCACGAGGGCCCAAGGTGCCCTGGCAGGACTTTGTCCCGCTCCACCTCGCCTGCCCGACGTGTGCAGGGACTGCCACTCCCCGGAAAGGGGACACACGTGAGGGGAGATGCCAGCGTCAGAGGGATGCAGGGAGCTGTGACCTCGCAGTGCCAGCTGGCTGCATCCCGCTTGGCAGGCGGAGCACAACCCCGGGAAGGGCATGAGGGGGTGCTCCAAACCCTTGGGCTGTCGCCGCTGCCGCCTCCACACACCAGCGCTTATCAGCTGGCGGGGGGGACAGGGTTGTCACGGGGATGGGAAGGGGCCAGCTGTTCCCGCAGGACCTCACAGTGCCCTCCGAGCTGCCAGGCAGCTGGCAGGGGAACAACGACAGGCAGCAGTGGTCGGGGATGTCCTTTGTGCTAGTGGCTTTGCTTTGTTCCCGAGGGTCTTGGGAAATTCGTGACTCACTGTGGATTCCTCTCAGTCCAGTCACAGAGAAGTGTGTTTGGAGACAGCCGGACTCTGGGCTGGACGCAGTTCCTTCCTGCGGCGCTTCAGCCAAGGACACGCTCACAGGATAAAGGCCCTTCCAAAAGCTCTGGCTACACAGCCAGGGAGAGGGTGCTCGTGGATGGGGCTCCTTCAGGACCCCCTTTCAGTCACCCACAGCACCCGGGGGTCCCAGGGAGCAGGCAGCGGGTGGGATTTGGTGCTCCCTGTGCGTGGATACAGGGCGTGAAGCACACCCCCTGACCACAACATCGTCCCGTGGGCTCAGCCAGGAGCGCTCCACCCGTGGGTCCTGGCCTGTATCCCGCAGCCACCCAGGGATCCCCGCTCCCCCCGCGGTGCTCCCGTCCTGGCTGCCATGAGGCATCTTCGAGGAATCCTTTGGCAGCGCTGGGAGATGCTCCCGGCGGGGCAGGGACAGCAGGAGCCCTGGGGTGGGCGGTTCAAGCCCCAGAGCAGGTGCTGGTGCTGTGGAAAGGACCAAAGCCTGGGGGGTGACCAAGACCCCCCCATCCCTGGTCCCTGAGGATCTCCCTGGGTGCTGGCAGGGGGGACACGGGGCTGGCTCCAAGCGACCCCATCTCTGTGACCTGCGCTGTGACGGGGTGTCCCTGTCTGGCTTGTATCCAGCTGCTCGCACTGCTGGAGCGCTGGGAGGGGGAGGCACGCAGCCCCCGTCCTCTCTCTTCCCCTTCTCTCCACACACCTTGCCCCGGAGTGGGGAAATACCCCAGGACGGATCCCCGGGAACCCCCTTGGATGCTGGCAGGACAGCATTTTGCGAGGGCAGTGGCGTGGGGGGCACTGTGAGAGGGCACCAGGATCCGGGCAGACCCCGGCGCCGCGGGGACGGAGGTCTCGTCGGGGTCCGCGGGCGAGGAGCGACATGCCCGGGGCTCTGCCGCCCGTCCCTCCGGGAGCCCCGGGCCCGACCCCCGCCCCGCTGCGCTCCGCCCCGGCCGGTCGCGGCTGCCCCGGCGCCTCCCCCGGCGCCCCCAAGGCCGGGGCGCGGTTATAAAGGAGCGGCGGGGCCGCGGCGGCGGCCGCGGAGTGGAGGGCGCGGCAGGTACGGCGCGGGACGGGACGGGACGGGACGGGACGGGACGGGGGGGACCCGGGGGGAAGGGAAGGAGTGGGGAGGGGAGAGGAGGGGGGGTCTGCACAGCAAGTTCCGAGTGAGACCCTCGGATGGGATCCCCCGCTCCTCTCGCGGGGTCCCCTCGCGGTGGGTGCGGCAGGTACGGCCGGGGGGAAAGTGAACGGGACCGGGAGGGAGGGAGGGGGTTCTGCCCCGTGGGCTCCCCGTGGCTACCGCGTGAGTCCCCCGGGCCGCTGCCCGCCCCAGCCCCTCGGGGTCCCGGGAATCCCCGCGCGTGGGGCGCGGCAGGTACCGCCCGAGGATGGAAAGGGATGGGACCAGGAGGGAGGGCGTACTTCCCAGTGGACTCCCCAGATTGCGCCCCCCCCACCAGCCGCTTTCAGGGTCCTCATCGCCCCCTTCGGTCTCGCAGGCTGAGACATTGGGAACTCTTCACACTATCCACGATGGGGACTTCTACTGGGGTTGGGAACGGGACCTCCGGTGTGTCCTGGGGAGCCCCATCCCGCGGGGATTTTGCTTTTGGAGCAGGTGGTTAAGGTATGGGTGGGCACGGGGCCCCTCAGATACCCAGGAGTGGGCACCTGAGGGGAGATGGTGTTTTGGGGGTCGTGGGAACCCTGAGCTGTGTGGCCTCAAGGGGAGTTATAAAACCCGAATGTTTTGAGCGTCCTGGGAGATGGCAGGGCGGGGACTCGGGGTGGGCGACCCGGCGGGACGGGGCTGTCGGAGGCTGCAGAGCGCAGGACCCCCGTGCCCTCACTGCCCTCCCTCTGCAGCGGCTGCCGGTGTGGGGACATGACCGGGGACATGCGCCCGCTGCGGGCCCTGCTCTGCCTCTGGCTGGTGGCCCCGGCTGCCCTGGGCTCCCGGCTCCGCACCCGCCGGGAGCTGGGGCCAGGCTTGTACGAGAACGGGGTCTACGATGCCGGGGGGTCTTACTGCCAGCGAGGGGACGTCTGCTGCCGCGGCCGCGACGACGCCTGCACCGTGCCCTACCACGACACCCTCTGCTACTGCGACCTCTTCTGCAACCGCACCGTCTCCGACTGCTGCCCCGACTTCTGGGAATACTGCCTGGGCATCCCGGCCCCCTTCCCCAAAGCCCAAGGTGAGGCACTCCCAGCCCAGCTGGGCAGGGGTTGCCACGGTGGGTGCCCTATGTGCTGTGTGGTGCTGCTGGTGCTCTTTGGGGTAATGGATTGTGGCACCTCATGGTCCTGCTCTTGCTGCAGAGCCCCTCCAGACCCGTGGGAGCTGCAGGAACTCATAAAAAGTGTCTGGGATGGGGATGAGCTCCGAGAAAAACAGGGATGGGAACAGCCTGTGACCCCGCAGCCTGTTCCCAGAGGGGCAGCTCCGGCAGCACATGCCTGTGGGGCAGAGCTGGGATGTGAGGGGGACTCCATCCCAGCTTGCCCGGTCACGTCTGGGGCAGGCAGATGTTGGCCCTGACTTAACCCTCCCGGCAGCTGGGGTGGGCAGGGCAGCCGGGGGCAAGAAGGGGGCATGGGCAGCCCCCGCCACACAGCACAAGGCTCTCTCAGAAGTCCCTGCAGAGCAGAGCCAGCTCCCGGGTACAACCAGCTCCTTTATCCCTGTCCCACCAGGCTGTGCAAAGTTAACCCTCCCGGCACCGGGCCAGCCCTGCTCCCACCCTGCGCCGTGGGGCACGAGCTGACCCCCATCACAGCTTTGGGGGTGCAAAGGGGCAGCAGGGCACCTGCCTGGTTTTAAGAACCACATTTATTTTCCCCTTGGTACGTACCCCCCTGGAAACACGGGGGTGCTGGTGGGACCCTTAACACAGCCAGACACTCACCGGGGCTCTCCCCTCTCCCATCCAGGCTGTGCCCGTGCCGGACTCAACTATCCCACCGGAGCCACGTACCGGGAGAACTGCAACCTGTGGTGAGTGGCTCCGTGCTCCCTGTGTCATGAGGGCACCTGGAGGAAGGTGTCGGGATCCTGTGGGTACCACTGGCATGGCACGGGAATGCTTCCTGCTCGGAGGAAGGCACTGAGGTCCTGTGGGGTCCTGCAATCACCAGGGCTCGGTGAAGCGCGGGGCCCAAGCTGGGTGGTGGGAGCTGGTGCCAAATGCCTTTCTCTGGCATAGCCAGAGCGAAGAGCCCAGGGCCTTGAGCCGCTCCCAACTTTCAGCGCATGCCTGCGTGGGAGCCCTCTCTCCGGCGGGATAAGGCACAGCCGGGCCGGCTGCAGGGAGGGAGGGGGTTTTGGCCACGCTGGTCCAAGCCCAGCTTGCCCAAGCCTGACGGGACATGTCCGTGTCAGCGGCCAGAGTCCGGCTCTGCCGCCTTCTTGGGAGCCCCAGGAGCTCGCTGGTTTGAGCAGCGTGGGGTTTATCTGGGAATGCTGGAATTGCTGGCATCCGGAGGTGGGGAACAGGGGAACCTGCAGGCACAGAGCTGCCGGAGACAAGGAGTGAAGCCGGCGGGGAGATCCGGCAGATAAGGGAAAAATCAAAGGCTGCGTCTGGGGCATGTGCGAGGGCAGGAACACGTGTGTGAGCATGTGTGTGCAGGCATGTGCGCCGGGCTGCAGGTGAAAAGCCAGCCCAGCCCTCCCTGAAGCTCTGGTGCTGCCTCGTGTTTCTTTGGGATCGTGGTGTGGCGGCGTGTGGGGCTGGAGGGTGTCTCTGAGCCCCGGGGGAAGGTCAAAGTGGTCCCCAATCCATCCCCACTTGGATGGCCAGTCCCTGCTGCTGGGAGGGCATCTCTGAGGCACCAGTGCTCGGTGGGGTGAGACTCTTCTTCCAGACCCCCTTCCCCCACAGCTGGCACCTGGAGAAGAGGAATTTCTGCAGCATTTCACCCCAGTCCCTGTCCCTGGGGGGATCCTGTAGGGTCTGGGGGGGCTGGCAGAGGGCAAACCCCATTGCCGGGGTGGAGCAGAGGGGGCTGCTGTGGGCACCCAGCTGGTGGCACCCTGAGGTGCTCCTATGGGAATTCCCAAGAATCCCCACGCAGCAGCAGGAGCGCTCGGGGATGGGGATGGAGGCAGAGCTGTGTTACAGGTGCTGCAGGCGGGACTGGGATTGGGATTGGGGTGTTTAGTGGAACAGGGCTCTGGCCTCGCAAAGCTCCATAAAAGGGAAGAATGTGCCGGGTCTGGGCCGGAGGGGGCATGCCAAGCATTGCTCGCTGCACGGGGGGAGCACAGCCCGGGGCTCCCCAGGGGACCCGGCACACCCCCCAGCCCCCTCTGCCCAGGGTCTCCCCGTGGGTGCTTGCAGGGGGCTGACCTGGCCGGAGCATCTCACCCAGGGGGGCATCCAGCCTCGACCCCCTTCCCTGGGCTGGCGTCCAAGCCCCTCTCTGATGTCTGGAGCCCTGGCAGCTTTTCAGCTGATTTTCCGTCCCGTGGCCTGTCTGCGCTCTGGGTTCCAGTGGGGTGGGGCGGCAGGGAACAGCCCCCAGGGCCACCCAGAGAGCTGCCCACGGCTCCTGGCCCATCTCACCCTGTTCTGAGGTGCCAAGCCGTGGTGACCCCAGACCTTGGTGCAGAAGAAGCCCTGGCCCCTCACTGGCTGCCCATGGTGGCAGTGGATCCCCAGCTTGGCATGGACAGGACCCACCCAGGGACCCCCTGTTCACCCCGGGGACACTGTCCCTCACATGCTGACTGTCCCCTCTGCAGCACCTGCGGCCCCGGGGGGCAGTGGCAGTGCGAGGACCACGCCTGCCTGATGGATGGCGAGCTGATCGACGCTGTCAACAGGGGCAGTTATGGGTAAGGACCTGGCCCCGGGGCGGGTGGGGAAGGGACACTTCACACCTGAGCGCTTTTTGGAGTGGCCTTGACCTGTGCCCCCTCCTCCCATGCAGCTGGAGAGCCACCAACTACAGCCAGTTCTGGGGCATGACCCTGGAGGACGGGATCCGGCACCGCCTGGGCACCTTCCGTCCCTCTCCCACCGTCATGAACATGAACGAGATGCACGTGAGTCCATGGCCAGGAGGCTGAGGCACACCGAGGGTTGTCCCTGCCTGTCCCATAGTGATTCCCCATCCGCTTGGCTGGTGATGTCCCCACAGTGTGCCCATCCTTGGGAAGGGGCTCCGCACCCAGGGGGAGGCGGGGAAGGGGCTGTGGCGGGTGGGTGCCGCAGGCAGCCCTTGTGTTTGGAGACAGCAGCTCAGCAAATTCCCCCGGACAATCCCCGGGCTGCCAGTGTTGTTTTTTCCCCCTCTCCTCCGTGCTGGTTTCCCATCGGAACGCCGGCCCTGGAGCTGCTGAGTCGGCAGAGCCGCCTGCACCAGCCCTTTGCGAGCGGGGTGCCCCTGCCTGCGCCCAAAACCGGCCCGCACTCGGGGTGGGCATCACCCGTGGGCGCTGCCACAGCGAGCGTGCCACCCTTGTGCACACCCAGCACCGCGGTCTCGAGCCTGAGGTTTAATTTTAGAGGAGCTTCCTGCGGCGGGATGAGGCGGGCGCTGTGGCCGTGTCCTCCCCAGGAAGGCTGAGCCGAGCACGGCCCGGGCGGGGGCTCCGGAGCGGAAAGGCTGGGCTGGAGTCAGCGGCCAGAGGCCACAATGAGGGGCTGAGTCACCCAGAGCTCTGCACTCCTGGTGGGCACCAAGGCCCTGGCTGGGCTCTTGGTGTATGAGGAGCTGCTGGGGCTGTGGAGCCCAAATTCAGGGAGAATTGAGGGGTCTGGCTCCTCTGGGACAAGGGGGCACCCAAATGCTGGTCGCCCTTGGGCAGGGTGATGTCCCTGTGCTGAGTGTCCCGCAGTGGGGCTGAGGGGCACTAGTGCTGGTTGGGGACCCCTGCTCAGAGGATGCCCTGGGAGGTGCTGGGGGGGCAGGTGGAGGAGCGGGGGTCCCGCTGGGCTGAGCCCCCCCTGGGCTCTGCTCCGCAGATGACCATGGACTCCAACGAGGTGCTGCCGCGCCACTTCGATGCCGCCGCAAAGTGGCCCGGGATGATCCACGGGCCCCTGGACCAGGGGAACTGCGCCGGATCCTGGGCCTTCTCCACGGCGGGTGAGGGGGCACGGGGCGGGATGGGGGGCACGGGGGGGGGGGGCACAGGGGCCAAGCCCGCTGCTGGGGAGCAGGGCAGGACCTGGCGGAGCAGCTGCCTCACCCTGTGCCCCCTCTCGCTCCCAGCCGTGGCCTCGGATCGCATCTCCATCCACTCCATGGGGCACATGACCCCTGCCCTGTCCCCACAAAACCTGCTGTCCTGTGACACCCGAAACCAGCGGGGCTGCAGCGGCGGGAGGCTGGACGGGGCCTGGTGGTACCTCCGCAGGAGAGGGTGAGTGGGGATGGGGTGGGATGGGATGGGATGGGATGGGATGGGATGGGATGGGATGGGATGGGATGGGATGGGATGGGATGGGTGGCAGAGGCTGTTACGAAGATGCTGTTGTGGAGAAGCACTTGTGCTTGGGTGGGATAAGGGGCTTTGAGGCTCTGGTTATGTGGGGAGAGCCCAAGAGATCCCCCATGCTGCTCATCCTGTCTCTGGGGCTAGTGGGGATTGAGGGCTGCCAGCCTGGGTGGTGGGATGGGGATGGAAAGTGGGGATTGGGGTGGGAATGGGATTGGCGATCAAGGTGGGGATGGAGAGTGGGGATGGGAGTGGGGTTTGGGATGGGGATGAGAGTAGGAATTGGCGTAGGGTTGGGAGTGCAGATTAGGGTGGGGATGGGATTGGGGTTTGTGATGAAGATAGGAGTGGGATTTAGAATGGGATTGGGGTTTGGGATGGGGATGGGAGTGGGGATTGAAACGGGAGTGGAGAGCGCGATGTGGTATTTGGGACAGAGGTGAGAACGGGGATCAGGGTGAGGGTGGACCCGGGCAGCCCTTCCCCTCCTCATGCCCCTGTCCCTGTCGCAGGGTGGTGACAGACGAGTGCTACCCGTTCACGAGCCAGGCGAGCGGGCCGGGCACGCAGCCCTGCATGATGCACAGCCGCTCCACGGGCCGGGGCAAGCGGCAGGCGACGGCTCGCTGCCCCAACCCCCGCGCCCACGCCAACGACATCTACCAGTCCACACCCCCCTACCGCCTCTCCTCCAGCGTGAGTGCCCGGGCGGGGCTCGGGGTGGTTTGCCTGGGAAGGCCAGGTTTGGAAATGAAGGTTTGGGAAAGCCCCGCTGCTGAGCGCCCCGGGGGAGCGGCTCCTCCACCCGGCATCTCCCGTGGGTGCTGGAACGTGGGTGGGGAGGGCGGTGCTGGGGGTCCCGACCACGGTACCACCCGGCGGTCTGTGCTTGCAGGAGAAGGAGATCATGAAGGAGCTGCTGGAGAACGGCCCCGTGCAAGGTAGGGGGATACCCCACCTGTGCACCCCAAAACTGGGGGCTGCCGTGGTTTGGGGAGGAGGAGGTGGGGGGAAAAAACACTTTGCCTGGAGTGGGGGGCTGGTGTGGGAGCCAAGACACACACCCCCCCTCAGCTGCCATCCCTGCTCGGCTGCGTGCCCAGGTAGTGCCGTGCTCTCCCAGCCCCGGTGCCCCTCAGCGTGCCCACCCCAGGGGGCACTGGTTGCTCATTAACTCGTGACATTTAATCACCGTCTCGGCACCTTGGTTTTGTTTAACTTTGGTGGTGGGTTTTTTTTTTTTTGTTTTAAACCTCCTCTGAGCTGTTATGTTTCCTCGGGGAGGATCTGGCTGCCGCCTTCCCTCCCGCCGAGCGATGCCCCGTGTCCCCCGTGCCTCTGTCCTTCACCCTGGGGGATGTGGAGCCGCGGGACTCCCTGGGGCCAGGGACAGTGTCCCCAGACCCTCTCCCCCTTCCCACAGCCATCCTGGAGGTGCACGAGGATTTCTTCATGTACAAGAGTGGGATCTATCGGCACACGCCGGTGGCCGAGGGGAAGGGGCCAAAGCACCAGAGACACGGGACCCACTCAGTCAAAATCACTGGGTAGGTGGGGGGTGGTGTGGGGGGCTCCGCGGGGGCTCGGGGAGTGCAGAGAAGTGTCCTCTTTGTATGTCCCCTGCCCGGGGGCACAGAGAGGAATCAGGGGAGGGAAAGGAGGGTGCCACAAGTGACACGAGTTTGGGAGGGAGGAGGGTTGGAGGTGCACACCCCAAGGAGGGGAGCGGGGCAGGCTGCCCTGTGCCGGTGCTTCCTCTTCCCATGGCTAAATATACCCGCCTGAATTCCGGGAGCGGATGCAAATACCTCGGCCTAGCTCTGGGGACCTGCCCGGGTCAGGAAAGGAGTGGGGTCAACACAGCACCCCCTACCACGGTGCTGGGAGGGGGGATCCCACAGTCTGGGGGTGCCCCCTCACTGTCCTCTCCCGCCGCAGGTGGGGAGAGGAGCAGCTGCCTGATGGCCGGACCCAAAAATACTGGGTGAGTGTTCGCTGTGAGTTCGGGGGGCCCCAGCCACGGGGGTGCCGCTGCTTCCCCGAGCACGGGTGGGATCCACCTCGGGAAGGGGGGCGTCGGTGGGGGCCCCCCAGCCCTGAGCCTGTGCCCCCTCTGCAGACGGCGGCCAACTCGTGGGGCACGGCGTGGGGCGAGGACGGCCACTTTCGCATCGCCCGCGGCGTCAACGAGTGCGAGGTGGAGACCTTCGTGGTGGGGGTCTGGGGCCGCGTCAGCATGGAGGACATGCCCCACAAGTGAGCCCCCCGCTGCCCACGGCCCTCCCGCCCCGGGGCCCCCACGCCTGCCCCGACCAGCCCCGCAGCCCCTCCGTCCCCTCCCGGTGGGCTGGGACCCCCACACCAGTGCGGGCAGGGGGGCTGGCGCTGTCCCCTGGGTCCCCTCCCTGTGCTGACACAGCGGCCGAGTGCAGCGGGGCGTGCGTGGGGGGCGCCCCCGGGGGCTGTTCCCGTATCCCATGGGATTTACCCGCTAATCCCCCCGCCCCGGGCTCGGCTGGGCTGCGGTGGCGGCGGGGGGCTCTTCAAAGGCAGCTGCACACCCGCCCCCGGCTGGCGCTGGTGGCTCCCCCCTCCGTCTCCCGCAGGCGCGGGCATGCGGCAGTGGGCGC
>JAWWEU010000062.1:4178518-4213998 GCA_035583155.1 Acropternis orthonyx
GTCCCCCCACAGCCCGTCCCTATGGTGCTATGGCCCCTGCCACCCCCCTGGGGACAGCGGGGACAGGGGAGGGCTCAACCCCGTGGTGTCCCCGTCCTGGTGGGGCCACAATCGGGGTCCACGCAGCAGCACAGCCCAAATCCCCCACCCTCCACCCCCCAAACACAAGGGCTGTACTTTTTAAAGACTTTTTGTATTTATTTTTTGCTTTTTATTATTTGTAAATAAACTCGTGGACGCCTCAGAGCCAGGGTGTGGGACTCGGTGCTGGGGGGAAGGGGACACGTGGCCCTGCTCACGCCCCGCGGCCCCATCGCGGAGGGGGTGGGGGGCCCACGGGGGGCCTCGGGAAGAGGTGTGGGGTGAGATAAGGCCCCGCTCATTGTGCTCCTTCCGCCCTCGAGGCTCCGGTGGCCGCGGCCAGCGCTGGACACGCCGCGGGCACGCGCAGCCACTCGGGCCACCGAGCTGCCACCGCGGCCAGCGGTGTCACCGCGGCCAGCTGTGCCACCAGGGCCAGGTGTGGCGCCACGGCCAGGTGTGCCAGTGCAAGCTTGCCACTAAGGGCCGGGAATGCCACCGCGTCCAGGGGTGCCAGTGGAAGCACATCTGGCAGCAGAGCCAAGTGTGCCCACCACGTTCAGACGAGTGGCAGGAGCCGGGTGTGCCAGCACAGTGAGATGTGCCACCACACACAGGGGCATCAGTAAGCGTGTGTGCGTGTGTGTGTGTGTGTGTATACACATGGGGTGCCTGTTTGTGTGCGCGTATGCATGTAGAGACACACACACACATAATAAATCTAAATCTGAAACTAAATAATATAAATATACACACACAGGGGTGTCTATTACTCTGTGTACACACCTATACATACAGAGTGGAGTGCGGCCCCGCCTGGTGGTGGCTTCCTGCAACTGCACGAACACCGACACAGATATATGTATTTTTTATCTTTATATATATTTATATACATCCATACATATATAAAAAATACATGTAATATATATAATATATATTTAATGTATATATTTAATATATATTCATATATAATGTATTAAAATAGCTCTATTTTATATATATAAAATATATATTAAATGTATATTAAATATATAAAATATACATTTAACATATATATATCTAAAATATATATTAAATGTATATATTTAATATATATATTTTAAATATACTTATTTAGTGTATATATATATTTTAAAAATATGTATTTCTAGATGTGCATATATATTTATGTATACACAGATGTCTGTGTGTATGCACGTGTATACACGAACACACCTCCCCTCTTGGGGGTACGTGTATATATATATTAAAAATACATATATATATAAATATATGTGTGTATATATATGTGTGCATATATATATATATATATATAAACGTTTCATATAATATATATAAAGCCTATATAACATATTTTATATATTATATATAAATATATATTAATTATATATATATATATGTACATCTGGGCGAATGCATGGGGAAGGGGCACAGCCCCCACTCCCTCTGCCCCCAGGCCCCCCCAGAGGGCAGGGCAGCTCTGACTCAACAGGAGGCAACGGGAAATACTGGAATGCTCAGGGATGCTCGGGAACAGCCCGTCCTGCCCTGGGCTGGAAAACACCCAGGCCAAGGAAAACACCAAGGTCGGGCTCTTTCCTTCTGAAAGCAGCAGGTCACACCCTCAGCCTTTTAACCATTTATTTCATAAAAATTCCTTCCAATCACAAACCATCTCCAGAATTCTTCAGGGCAAAAACTCCAGCTTCATCCTCTGGATATCATCTGAGAACCACAGGGTTGGCGTTGGTTCTGCACCTCAGGAGCCCCCAGCCCCTTATTTTCTGTAAACTGCCATGAAATTTCCAAGGGCTGACTTCAGGGAAGCTTATCCAGCGCTGGGAGCAGGGATACACACACAGGATGTGTCCCCTGCCCCCACGTGTCCCCTCGAGCCCCCCTGCACACACAGACCACGCAGCAGCCGGTGCACGTCGCCTTTTATTCCAAAGCTGGAAAAACAAGCTCTAAACTGGGTCTGAATTTGGCTTCAGTTGAGACAAATTGGCAACTGGCAGGGGTGGAGTGGGGCATGATCCCGTGTTGCTGCAGCAGCACATCCCCTTCCAGCTCAGACCCCCAGGAAAGCACTCCCAGCACGGCCGAGGGGCTGGATGTGCTCCCAGGGCAGTCCGTGAGGGAAGGAAGGACAAGCTTTGTGTCCTCACCTGTCCCCTTCCTGCTGCTTCCAAACCAAGGATCAGCTCGTCATGCCCAAAACGGGGACGTTCCGCCACGGACACCCCAGCAGGCAGAGGGATGAGGTTGGAATTTGGGTCTGGCAAGGGATCTAAGCGCTCCCTGGGCACCATGGCACAGGCTACTGGTTTGGCTGTCCCACCCCATCCAGTCTGGCATGGAGACACCCACTGCCAAGGTGTGGGGACAAGGAATCAAAGCCAGGAGAGCCCCAGCAGGACTTGGAGCTCCTCAGGGTGGAACAGGCTGGAAATTTGGCTCTGGGGGAACTCTGGGGGGGGGGGCTCAGCCACATCCCAGTGGGAGGATGGGAATGGCTGCGTCTCCCAGAGGTCCCCCCAGCCCTCGGGGGGGGTGTCACAGCATCCGAGTCACCACCATGGTGAGGAAATCCTCGTAGCTGAGGCTCACGTTGCCCACGAGCGCCGTGTCCTTCTCGCGGAAGGCGTCGGTGAGGCTCTGCAGCTGCATGCAGATGTGGATGAACCGGTCCAGCTGGATGCTGGGATTGGGGGCTTGCTGGGCGTAGCGGGCCAGCAGGAGCTGGCTGAACTGGGGGCTCAGGTTGTAGCCCATCTGGGAGAAAGCTGGGAGCAAGAAATGTTGGGATTAAAGCCTTCCCCACGGGAGAAACTGGCGGTGTCCTCCTCCCCCACAGGCACACACCCCATGGCCCACACACCCCATGGCCCACACACCCATCATGGGGTCTAGGAGGCTTATGGGGCCTTTGTGGCCCTGAGGGTCCTATGGGGTCTATGGGGCCCATGTATCCTATAGGGCCTATGGGGTATATGTGGCCTATGGGACCTGTGGGTCCCATTAGGCCTACAGGGCCTGTGAGCCCATCTCCCGAATATTCCCCCCACCACTTCCCATCGAGGGTGTGCAAGGGCAGGGCTCTCCAGAGGGAGGAATCAAACCATGGCACAAATTCCAGACATTTTTCCCCTCACACACACCCAAGAGCTCCTCCCAGAAAACAGGCTTGAGCCACAAACCATTTTGGGGGAGGAACTCTGGGTTTCCTTAAGGAAGGAAGTCTGTGCCACGGCCCTGTTGCAGCTCATCACCTCCTGCCCCGTGGGACGCTGAGTGCAAGCTCTGCCACAGCCGGTTTAGCCAGCCCGGCATTCCCAGGATGCACAGGAGGCACACCAGGAGCTCAGAGACTCCCAACCCCACTGCAGCGACCACACCAGGAGTCAGCTGGAAATCAACCTGGGGCAGAGCCAGGATGCTCAGGCTGGGCCAGGCTGGTGTCCCTGCCCTCCACCCACCTTGCTGGAGCTCGCTGAAGCTGATGGAGCCTGACCGGTCCCTGTCATACTGCTGGAAGAGGCTCTTCCACTGGTGGATGAAGCGGAGCAGGGCGGAGAAGCCGTACACGTCGATGCGCCCCGACCGCGTCTTGTCGAACATGTCTGGGCAGGAGGGAGCAGGAGCAGGGCAGTGAGGAGTGGAAAAGCTGCAGGAACTCCCAGGATCCGTGCCACGGCTCCCAAGCCCCAAAATTCTCCCCCTCACCAGGACTCAGATCAACTGGGACCAGTCCACCCCCGAGGCTGGTAAGAAACGGCACCGAAACCTGATGGTGGGGCGAGCTCTGGGTCAGTCTCCACATTGCCGGGGCTCTCCTTCTCTTTCTTCCCTCCCTCTTTGGGGTCTGGGGCTCACTTGGCCTCCTGCAGAGCTGGGGGTCCCTTTTCCAAGCAGGATTTTGGGCCCCTGACTGGTTTCCTCCACCAAAGGGGTGCTGGTTTGCCCAACTCTGGCTGCCACTGCCCGGGGTGGGAGCGATGCCCAGGAAACAGGGGAATGCCACAGGGATGGCCTCCACCCCGACACAGGTCAACCCCAAACAAACCAGATTAAAACCCAGGAAGAAGGGAAGGGGATCCCACAACTCACTGATCATCAGCAGGCAGGTCTCATCGTTGAACGACGACCAGTTGTTGTTGACCAGCGCCTGCTTCAGCTCCTTCACCGAGATGAACCCGCTGTGATCCACATCCACAGTCTGGAACCAGGAGAAGGCCTCGGGGTCCACACCCGGGGGGGCATTCCCTGCGTGGGGAGAGGCCATCAGTGGTGTCACCCCCCGGGGGTGGCTCACAGGGGGGACGTGGCCAACACCCAGGGCCAGTCAGCACTTCTGCTCCAAGCGGGTTTTACAGCCGCAGGATCCTGGGAAAACAGGTCAGGGAGGGCCGGGATGGGCACACAGCATCTGGGGGCTGTAAAACCAGAGCCCTGTGGTGCGGAGCTGGGAGGGACAGGGAGCTACGGTGCTGCCCCACAAACCTGGCAGTGCCAGGAGGCGGGTGTGGGGTGTAAAGATTTATTGGTTTGGGGCTGTGCCCTCCTGGCACTTCCTCCTCTTCCTCCTCCTCTTCCTCTTCCTCATCTCCTTCTCCTCCTCCAGGATTTTAAAATAATAAACTGGGGACTTTGCATTTCACTCACACGCCAAATTCTGCTGCGCTGGGTGAGGGGCAAGGTGGGACAGCCCCCCCCTGGCACGGAGTGGGGCTGGCACAGGGTGGGCACTGGGCTGGGGGGAACGCCCTGCATCCCCCCGACCCGTCCCCTGTCCCGGGAGAGACTCACCTCCGTAGGGCCCGGGTTGGGGGCCACCATAGGGGCCACCGTAGGGACCCCCGGGTGGGGGCTGCCCGTAGGGACCCCCGGGGGGGGGCTGCCCGTAGGGCCCCGGGGGTGGCCCCCCGCCGTAGGGACCCCCGGGGTAGGGGCCGCCCGGGGGGGCCGGTCCTGCGCCGGGGAAGCCCTGGGGAGGGGACAGAGCCGGGGTGAGGGGGGCACCGGGCACCGGGCACCGCGCCCCCTCCGTGCCCCCCGCCCCGCCGGACCCCGCCCTTTGTCCCGGACCTGCCCCCGCTTCGATTCCCGGTTCCCGGTTCCCGGTCTCTGCCGCCGGTCCTGGTCCAGCTGCCGGTCCCTGGTCCCGATCCTGATCCCGGTCCCGATCCCGTCCCCGTTCCCTATCCCGGTCCCGATCCCGGTCCCGTTTCCCATTCCCCGGTCCCGTTCCCGGTCCCTGATCCCTGATCCCCGTCCCCGATCCCCCATCCCGTTCCCGATCCCATTCCCCGATCCCCCATCCCCGTTCCCCGATCCCCCATCCCCGTTCCCCTTCCCCATCCCGTTCCCCGATCCCCCATCGCCGTTCCCGGTCCCCATCCCATTCCCCCATCCCCGATCCCCCATCCCCGTTCCCGTTCCCCATCCCATTCCCCCATCCCCGTTCCCGATCCCGTTCCCCATCCCGGTCCCACCTGCCCCGGGTACGCCATAGCGCGCCCTCCGCCCCGATGACGTCACTGGCGGAACCCGCTCCCATTGGCTGCGACGCGCCCACTGGGCGGTGCAGAGAGAGGGGCGGGGCCGGGGGTGTCTTAAAGCGGCAACAGCGCCTCGGTCAGGGTGGGCCCCACCAATCCCGCAGGGATCGCGTCGGGAGCTGCCCGGGAGCAAGGCTGGAGTTCCCCGGGAGCAACCCCGGGGTCAGCCTGGGAATGCGGCCAGGATCCGCCTGGGAGTGGGACTGGCAGCCCCCAAGGTCAGGGTCGGGATTCCCTCCTTGGCAGCAGGACCGAGATCCCTCTAGGAGCAGGACTAGGGTATCCCTGAGATTCACGGAGATTCCATGGCCAGCATCAGCCCACTAGCAGGGCTGTGATCAGTCTGAGAGCAAGGCGAGAATTCCAAGATAAGAACTGGTCTGGGATCCCTTCAGGAGCTGGGCTGGAATCCCCCCAGATCACAGATGGCATCTCCTGGGATCAGGGCTGGGATCTACTGGGATGAAAGCTCGGATATCCCCAGGAACTGGGCTGAGATCCCCCCACATCACGCCTGGGATTGCCCAGAGTCTGAGCTGGAATTTCCCCTGAGACAGGGCCAGGATCTCCTGGGATCAGGGCTGGGATTCCTCCAGGATCCCCTCATCCATCAGTCCCGGGGGGCTCACCCGCTCCCCCAGCTGGGGTGGCCTCAGGGCAGGACAGAGCAGCATCCCACGGGGACAGGGATGGGGACACGGCGGAGGTCACGGAGGCGGGAGCGGGGGGGTGGCACCAGCACAGGTGTATTTGTGGGGGCAGGATCCACCCGCCCCCCGCGATCGCCACGGAGCTGTACAACCCCCGGTCCCCCATCCCGCCCCCCCGGGACGGGCACGGCCCCGGCACAGCGGGGAAACAATATTAACAGCAACGCCGGGGGGCGCGGGGACCCTCAGCCGAAGGGACCCTTGACGTTCTTGGGCTGGAAGAGGGGCTGCTCCATGGGCACGGCCCCCAGGCACTCCGCCGGGCTGCAGTGCCCCGTCTTGCCCGGCTGCCCCGTGGCACCGGGGGGGCCGGGGATGCCGGGGATGCCCTGCTGCCCCACGGGGCCCGGGGGACCCATCTTCCCGTAGCCTGGTGGTCCTTGGGGACCTGGAAGAAGAGATGGAGGCAAAGAGGGAGGTGGCACAGAGCGCAGGGGTGGCAGCAAGCCCCGGCGGGGGGCTGGTGGCCACGCGGAGGGAGGGGGCTCACCTGGGGGTCCCGGGGGGCCGCTGTCCCCCATCATCCCAACACCTTTCTCTCCTTTCTCTCCTTTGGCACCCGGCTCACCTGGAAGAGACGTGGATGGAGAGGGGTGACACCCTGGCACAAGTGCAACATCCCAACACCCTGGGGACGCTGGAAATGTCCTGGGGACACCGGGAATGCCCTGGGGGAGCAGCACCTACCCCTCATGCCCGGCACGCCCTGCCGCCCCTCTCTGCCGATCTGCCCCGGCATCCCTGGGGAGCCGGGGGGTCCCGGCCGGCCGGGCAGCCCGTCCTTCCCGGGGGGCCCGGGTCTGCCCGGGGATGCCACCATCTCCACCGGGAAGTGCAGCCGGGAGGTGTAGTACGCCATCCGCTCTGCGGGGACAGGGGCCAGCTCAGCGCCGGCGGGCGGGGGGCGGTGCCGGGGGGGTCACCCCGTCCCCACCGCCCCGCGTTACCGTCAAACATCTTGTTCAGCTCCTGCCGGATGAACCTCTTGATCTCGTCGTAATTCACCACGTCTCCCTGGGGGGACACGAGGGGACACACAAGGGGACGCGGCCACCGTGCCATGCACTGCGGGGGGGGTCCTGCACCCCTCCATGGCCACCCCTCCTTACCATCATCCCCGGGGGTCCCGGCAGCCCGGGGGTGCCCGCGGGTCCCGGCGAGCCGGGGGGTCCCCTCTCTCCTGCGGGTCCCCGTGGCCCCACGAGGCCCATGGAGCCGCTCTTCCCTGGCCCCCCGGGCATCCCGGCTCTGCCCTTCTCCCCGGGGTACCCTCTCTCGCCGGGGGATCCAGCGTCTCCCTGCGGAGATGTGAGAGGCTGGGCTCAGTCTTGGTATCCTGACTGGGCTGTGGGGTGTTGGGATGGCTGTGGGATGCCAGGATGGCCACGGTGGCACAGCCGGGCTGCCCTCACCTTCTGCCCGGCTGGTCCTGCAATGCCTGGCTTTCCTGGAGGACCCTGAGAACACAAAGGAGCAGGGTGGCAGAGATGCCCCCACCACAGGGACCCTGCGGACACCCAGGGATGCCAGAGGATGTCACGATCCAACTGTGGGTCCAGCTGGGCAGGAAAGCCTGAGTCCACATTCCTACCTCTTTCCCAATGGGTCCGTCTGGCCCCTGCTCCCCCTGTGAGACCAAAGTGGGGCAGTGTGAGACAGTGACACCCACAGTGATGACCACAGAGTGACCACCAGTCACCAGCCCTCAAGGTCCCCACTGCACTGGGGTACAGGGGTGTGTGCCACCCCTGTACCCTGCGGCACTCACCGGTGGTCCAGGGTGTCCTGGGGGTCCCGGCTCCCCTGGCATCCCTGGCAGACCTCGCTCCCCCACGGAGCCACGCTCACCCTTCAGCCCCTGCACAAAGGAGGGAGCCAGGAGCATGGGAATCAGGGCAGGATGGGGACCCCCAAATCCGCTCTCCATGGCACCCACCCAGCCCCATCCCGACCCCAAATCCCACAGCTGGGGCTGTAGTGGGGGCTCCAGGACTCACCACTCCAGCGAGGCCCGCGGGACCCGGCTGTCCTGGGCTGCCAGGGGGTCCCTGGGGGCAGAGAGAGGGGTGTCAGCTGAGGGGTCATCGGTGGTGATCCCACTCCCTGCACCAGAGGGAGTCACCACTGTGATCCCCCCATGGGCACCCTCCTGGTGCATCACGGGGGGGCAGGTCAAACTTACGATGAGCCCTGGGGGTCCCTGCCGGCCTTGGGGTCCCATGGGCCCGGGGTCACCCTGAGGAAGATGGGGTGATGAGGAAGGCAGGGTGAGGAGGGGCTGCACGGTGCCCAACCAGCTCAGGGGTCCTATGCCCACCCACCTCTCACTCACCTCTGCTCCTGGTCGGCCCGTGCTCCCCGGGGGACCAGGTTTGCCACAGTCACCCTAAAAGGAGGAAGGGACATACATTGTGGGCCGAGCAATGCTTGGATACCCTGGCCCAGGACTCAGGTCCCTGGGGATGGCACCATCCAGTGCCACCGATGCTCACCTTTGGTCCTGGGAGACCCGGGTGTCCCGTCTTCCCCTTGAAGCCCTGGAGACAGAAAAGAGCGGGGTGGAGGTCCCACCAGCAGAGCAAGGCAGGTGACCCTGACCAGGGACTGCATCCTGCCCCCGGGGCTCAGTGTCCCCAGGAACACATGGTGGGACAGTCCTGGCTCAGGAGACCCCCCAGACCTGGCTGCAGGGACACTGAGCACCGGGGAGGGGTGACAAGGAAAGCTGTCACTCACCGGAGGACCCATCATCCCTGGTGGCCCAGGGGGGCCTGGATCACCCTGGAGAGAAAGAGACATGGGTTGGAGGTGTCTGGGGGTTGGCTGCAGGGTGGCTGCCCCCCACCAGCACCTGGGGAGAGCCCCAGAGCCTCACCCGCAGCCCCGGCTTGCCATCCTTGCCATCCAGTCCTTCCAAGCCAGCAGGACCCTGCAGGGACAAAGTGAGGGTGTCAGAGGGTGGTTTGCACTGAGGAGCTCTGAGGGCCCCTGGGGGACCTGCTCTGGGCAGCCCAGGCCATGGCCACAGGTCCCTGGGGAATGGGAACAGGTCCCTGGGGAATGGGAACAGCCAGCGGCGCTACCAGGAGCGCCATGCTATGGGTGATCCTGTCCTCTTTGTCCGCAAGGGTGACACGTGGGGAGGGTCTTACCTGGATGCCCGGAGGTCCTGGGGGTCCTGGGGGTCCTGGCATCCCTGTGGGGCCTCGCATACCCTCGCTGCCCTGCAAGAGCCACAGGAGGTCACGGGCACAGCCGGGGCTGGGCACCAAACCCAGCCACAGCATGAGGGACAAGCGGTGCCACCACCGAGCCACATCCTGGTGGCACTGACCCATGGCACTCACCTTCTCGGCCATGGGCCCCGGTGGCCCAGCTGGCCCGACCTTTCCGGGGAAGCCGGGGGGACCCTAAGGAGAAGAGGGGTGTTGAGTGAGGGGGGATCCCAGCAGCAGAGCCCAGCCCTCCATCCTGCTGTCTCCAAACCCATTTTAATGGCTTTGCTCTCGGGCTGCTCCCTGCACCTTATCCCCCAGGACACGCCCATGTGCCCTGGTAGAATGCCCTGTTCCCATCCCTGGCCCCGTGGGGACGTGGGGACACACAGCCAGGGATGGGCATCATCTCTGCTCTACTCACCGGTGGTCCCGGGAAGCCAGGCTGGCCCTGGAAACCCTGCAGAGAGACGAGAGCTGAGCGGGACCCCAACGGCCACATCCTGCCCACCGGGGCTCCCTGTGCCCCTCGGGGATGCTCACCTGATCCCCCTTCTCACCAGCACTGCCCGGGAGCCCCCGCTCTCCCCTTGGTCCCTGTGGAATGACAGGATGAGGTGGTGGGGGGCACCCCACTGCACCCACAGCCTCCCCCCTCCTTCCCCATAGCCCCCCAGGAGCCGCCAGGGCGGGCACCTACCGCAGGACCTGTGGGACCGGGGAGCCCATCCACACCGGGGGGTCCCTGGGAAGGGAGGAATGGGGTCAGATGGATGTGTCTGGAAGGATCTCAGCCCTGGTGCCCATGGAGAGGACGCATGTGGGAGAGATCCCTGCCCCTCTGCCCCTGGAGCACGGCCCCGAGGCACTCACCAGCTCCCCTTTCTCCCCCGGGGGGCCCACGTAGCCTCGCTCGCCTTTGATGCCCTGGGGAAAAGAAGGAGATGGAAGGGACAAAGTGGGGCATTGGGCAGGGGTGGGACATGGAAGAGGAGAGATGGGGGCACAGGTGAATGGGGCACGGAGGAACAGGGCAATGGATGGGGGAGTGGGAATGTGGGGGATGGGATTGGACGGATGGGACAGGGATGAGCCCTGCAGGGACATGGTGTCTGGTGCCCACTGGAGGTCCCCTCACTGCCCCAGTGAGCTCCAGGAGGGCATGGGGGTCCCCGAGGGGGCTGGGGGCTGGCACAGGCTGCCTGGCTCCCCACAGTACTCACGGGAAGGCCGGGGGGGCCCGTTGCACCGGGGTAGCCAGGCTGTCCTGGAGGTCCCTGTGCAGGAGGAGGAGGATGTTGAGCCGCCCTGCAATGCCCCAGCCAGGTGCCCAAAGCCCACAGAGCACCGGTGTCCCCTCTGTCCCCTCCTCCCACACCACTCACCGGCTCCCCTTTGGCTCCAGCGAGCCCGGCAGGGCCACGTTCCCCTTGGAGACCCTTCAGGGGGGAGAAGAGAGGAGCTGCAGGGGGTCTCCTACAACCCCTGCCCACCTGGCAGCAGGACCTGGGCACAGCCCATGGGGTCTGTGATCTCCACCAGCCTGCCAGGGCCCCCCGGCCACTGGGGAGGAGCCATTTGGCACCTGGCTGGGCTCCCTCCACCCACGGCACAGCCACAGGCACCCAGTCCCGTGCCCAAGCACTGGGGGTACGCTCAGACCCAGACACTGGCACTGCTGCCTGTGCCCCCCATGCTGTGCCCCTTGGCCAGGACCCACAGGCAGCCCTGGGGCCAAGGAAAGCTCAGCCCTGGGGGGGCTGCGTGGGGTGCCCAGCTCCTGGCACCCGAGACATGCTCCAGCCTGGTGCCTCCCAGGGAACGGGGGACGCAGGGACAGCCGGGAGCCCCTGGGCTCCGTGCCACGGGACCTCTGGGGTGGGTTAGTGGGGTGACGTGGTGCCGAGGTGACACAGGACAGGACACGCTGGCACACGGCAGAGCGACAACCCACAGAGCCCCACAGAGCCCCACACAGACCGTGGTGTTACGGTGACATTAGCGGACGAGGGGACACGAGCAGGAGGGCCGGATCCTCCGAGAGCCACCGGCACAGCCCCACCACCAGCTCCTGCTTGGAGCGAGCACGGCTGGGAGCAGGAGGATGAAGATGGAGATGAGGATGAAGATGGAGATGAAGATCAAAATGGAGGTGGTGGTGAAGGTGGCATGACCACAGAGGAGGGACCAAAGGAGGAGGAGGATGAGCCGAGGCAGCACTGGCTGCACAGAGGATCCTCCAGGTCGCCATGAGGGGTTTCTCTGGGGGCAGCTGCCATCAGGTGCCACCCAGCCCATCCTGTGGAGCTGCGAAGGGGTACCAAGCCAGGTGGCAGGTCCCTGGCACACCAGGAGCTGCTGAGATGAACCAGGTCCCATGGTGATGAAGGGACCAACAGGTGGCACCAGGGCAGGTGAGTGCCAGCGCCAGATCCCTGCACTCAGGAAGGTCATTCCCAGATCCGGGTCTGCTGAGACCCCCTGCTTTGGGATGGAGGAGGTGGATATGGGAGAATGGAGATGGTATGGAAGAGAAATGGGCCAGCTGTGCTGCAGCTGCTCCCAACGGGGACAGGGGGCAAGGGACACAGCCAAACCAAGCGGCAGCAACACAGGGCACAGAGCAGAGCCGTGCTGGGTCCTTACGGGCAGTCCGGGTGCGCCCGGCGTTCCAGGAAAGCCTGGGGGACCCTGAGGGGAGAAACAGGGAGGTCACAGCCTGGAAAAGGCACGGGGGAGCCTGTGCTGAGCCCTCGGGGTGCCACACAGCTCCTGCTCCATCTCCGGGCTGGCAGCACCTTCACCTCCATCTCCAGGTTGGGACATCCTGGCCGTGCCGTGCCTCCACCTCGCCATGGCCACGTCCCTCTGCCCATCACCGCGGCCTCAGGGCACGGTGTCAGCCCCCTTGGCGACTTGCTTTTAGGGCCTCTAAGCCCCCCAGGACCACAGCATGATGCCCACACAGCCTGGCAGCCCCTCACCCCAGGCAGGACTACTTACAATGGGTCCGGGTGGTCCTGGGGGTCCCCGCAGTCCTGGTGAGCCCTGGGGAGACATGGAAGTGTCAGGCATGACCACAGAGGGTGGGGACAGGGACCTGGACCCATGCCAGCTCCAAGGGGCACTGAGGGACCAGCCATGGCCCCTGGGACGGGCTGGGATGGCGGGGGGTCCATGCATGGATTGGGGCTCACCCACCTGCTCGCCTCTCTCACCAGGGATGCCCGGGGCACCCGGTAGCCCCGGATCGCTGGGACAGTCCCTGTCAGGGCTGTCACCCTGCAGGGAGTGGGGACATGTCAGGACTCCAGGCTGGCTCTGCCCACTGCCCACTGCTGTGCCTTGCCAAGCCCCCCCAAAGCAGCCTCCACTCCCCAAAAGCCCCATCTGCTCCCACAATGGGGGTACAGTCCCAGGTCCCCAGTGGGGACCTTCCCTGCAGCACCCTGGGAACCAGGGAGTTGGATTGGGATATCATCTTATCCCCAGGAGCAGGGAGAGGGTGGGGGGGGCCACTCTTCACTCACCCGAGCCTCCTCTGCTCTCGGGAACTGGGCAAAGCACTGGAAGAAAACCCAGGAGTCACCCAGGGATCACACTGAGGGGCCGTGGGGCACAGCAGGGCTCGGAGCCCCCCACCCCACATCCCTTGGGGGCTCAGCACTCGCTGCTCCAGCCTGCACTGGAATGGGGCAAGCCTGCCATCCTCCCAGGAATCCCATTGGGGCAGGTAGGGGTTGAATGCTGGGAACCTGCCCAGCATTCCCAGCAGGACCAGTGTGCCCAAAACGGGCCCAAAGCGTGCCCAGAGCGTGTCCAAAGCGTGTTGCTTCCCACTTCTGCCACACAATCAGATGCCCAGGGACTTGGGAGCATATTTTCACCTCATCCCCCAAGACCAGGAGATTCTGGGCACCAAGATTCCCATCCAGAGGCGTGGAGATACTCACACGGGCGCAGTTCTCGCTGCCGGGGGCGCCTGGCATGCCCCCATCCCCCTTCTCCCCCTCGACACCCCTGGGAGCTCCCAAGGCTGCCTGGAGCTGGGCACAGTCCCCGCAGAGAGTCTGGGAGGAAAAGGGGAGTCAGGGGTGCCCCGAGGGGTGCACAGGGCAGGAAGCTGAGCCATCCCCACACTCTCACCTTCAGCACCTCGATGTTCCTCTCAGCCATGACAGCCAGTGGTCCCTGGAAGAGATGGAGGGTGGGAAGGAGCGAGGAAGGGATGGAGGGAGGGAGGGACTGTCCCCTCAATGGGGGGGCAGGACACGGGGCACAGGGGGCATTGCCATGGGCATGGTCACCGCCTACCAGGTCTCCAGCCGGTCCAGGCAGTCCTGGCAAACCATTGTGTCCTGGCATTCCCTAAATCCAAGGAGAGAGCATTTAAATCCTGTGCTAAAAGCTGGGCAATGTCAGTCCTGCTCCCATCGTCTGTCTCCCATCACTCACCTGGCGACCGGGGGCACCAGGGGGGCCAGGGGGGCCGGGGGCTCCGGGGGGACCCTGCAAGACCCCAAAACACACTCAGAGAGAGGCAGGGGGTGAGGTGGCCATGGGTGGGCAGCATGGCAAGGGCAGCACCCACCTGCGGGCCTGGCTGTGGCTGCCAGGACATCCCAGTCCACAGCCCTGGGGCTCCCTGGGGATGAGAGAAGGGGAAGAGGCAGAAGAGCATCCAGTCAGGGGTGGGTTGAGGGAGGTCAGGGTGTGCCCATGGGGGTGAAGCAGAGCCAGGGGTGCCCACGGGCACTCGTGGCACTTACCGGCATCCCGGCATCGGTGGGGTCCTGGCGGGGGCTGGGGGGGCAGGAGCACTCCCCGGGGTCTCCCTGCGGAGAGAGAAGTGAGGGCAGGGAGGGCAGGGTGGGGCACAGGGGGTACTGCCCAACCCGGACCCCGACTCACCTTCTCTCCCCGGGCACCCTTCTCCCCCTGCCAGGAGGAAAGATGGAGATGGGCATTAGCACGTGGGCCCCAGTGCCCCCCGTGCCCCCCACCCCCAGTGAGCACTGGCTCAGCACTGCGCTGCCCACGCTCCGGGCACGGACCCTCCCCGGCACCCCCTGCACGTACCGGCTGCCCGCTGGACCCGGGGGGGCCCCGCTGCCCTTCGGGGCCCTGCGAGGAAGAGGAAGGTGAGGAAGCTCCCTGGCTCGACCCATGGCAAGGCTGCTTTTAGCCAGGGTTGAGGGGCTGGGGTGGTGGCAGTGCCCACCCCAGAGGGCAGGACGTACCGGTGGCCCCGTGACACTGGTCCCTGGTGGTCCAGGAGGTCCCACAGCACCTTTGGGCCCCGGAGATCCCTGCAGAGGAAGGACAGCAGGAGTAGAGGGCAGGGGTGGGCACGGAGGGCTGGGAGATGCTCCCTTACCTTGGCACCTTTCTCTGCCGCCATCCCTGGGGGTCCCTGTGGTCCAGGAGGGCCCTGGGGGCAGGAGAGGGTGTTAGTTCTCCCCAGACAGCCCCCACAGTGGGCTGAGTGGTCCAGGGTGGTCGGGCCAGGCTTGCAGGACCTGGGGGGCTGGTGGCTGCCCCCTCTCCCAGGACTGGGCACCCTAAAATGCTACTCACAGGTGTCCCGGGGGGTCCGGTGCTCCCGGGGTCTCCCTGGGAAAAGCAGAGTGTGTGAGATGTGGCAGAGCAACCCAGCGTGGCACGGCACGGGCACCCCAAAAACCCACCTGTGGTCCTGGCTGGCCGATCCCCCGCGGTCCTGGCTCACCCTATGGAGACGGAGGGGCAGTGAGGCGCCCTCAGGACACCCAAACCCAGCCCCTGCTCCCCGCTCACCTGCAGCCCCTTCGGCCCGGCGGGGCCCTGGACCCCCGGCAGCCCCGGCTTCCCCTAAAACACACCAGGGTCACCCCGAGGGCACGATGCCACCGGGCACCGTGGCCGTGGGGAGGGGGCACTCACGGGTCTGCCCGGCTGGCCGATGCCCGGGGGGCCCTGGTCCCCTTTGGCCCCGGGTTTTCCTGGGATGCCAGCCACGCCTGAGAGGTCCCCGAGTGGAGCGGGACTGGGCTCGCAGGCATCTCCCTGTGGAGGAGGGGATGGCAGAGGGATGGAGGGGTGGGTGACACCATGGTGACAGGGTACAGGTCCCCAAAATGTGGGGGTCTCACCTTCTCGCCTTTAGGGCCAGCTGGACCCCTGATTCCAGGCTCACCCGACAGCCCTGGGACACCAGCCATGCCCGGCGTGCCCGGGTCCCCGGGGCTGCCAGCATCCCCCTGGCAAAGAGAAGGGACAAGGCTGGCATAGGGAGGGAAGGAACACAGCACACAGGGGTCATAGCCCCCTCTGCCATCACCAACCCTGCTGGGACCCCCTCCCAGGCCCTCTCACCTTCTGTCCCTTCTGTCCAGTGTCACCCGGTCTGCCCTGGGGAAACGGAGGAATGGGTCAGGCTGGAGCATCCCCACCAAACTGGGTACTGTGGGCATGGGGGGCACTCACCGCTTTGCCTGGAGGGCCACCCTGGCCCCTTTCTCCTGGTGGTCCTGGCACGGCCACCACCGTCCCTGCCCCCTGGAGGGCCTGTGGGGTGGGAGGGCACTGCCCGCACGGCTCACCCTGCGGAGGGACATCCCGCTTGGAATGTGGCTTTGGGGACCAGAGCCCTGCCAGAGCGGGGGGCTCACAGCCCCCCCTGCTGTGCCCATGCAATGAGCTGCACAGGTCTCAGCTGGGCAGGTGGCATGGACAGGGCAGGGACAGTGGTCCTGGGGGTCCCCCCTGCAGGGCTCACCTTCTCTCCTTTGAGCCCCTGCACTCCTGGATCACCCTTCTCTCCTGGGAGCCCCTGCACCAAGAAGCCACAGCAGAGGTGACACCGTGGCCCCCAACACCCAGATTCTGCCCTTCTGGGTGCCCAGAAACCACCTTGAGCCCCCACATCCCCCTGCCCACCTGTGCTCCCACTCACCGGTCTGCCTGCCGGTCCCAGCTGGCCACCGTCCCCCTGAAATGGAGCAGGGGCAGGGGCAGGATCAAGAACAGGGGCAGAGGCAAGGACTCCATGGGATGATCCAGCCATTCCCACTCCCTCCAGCAATGTGGAAAGCGAGGTGGATGTGGGAGTTACTCACCTTCTCACCCTTGATCCCAGCCAGCCCGGGGAGCCCCAAGTCGCTCTGCAGAACAACCCCCATGGTCACACCCCCGCAGCAGCCCCGGGGGGACCGGGGTGTCCACCTCAGAACGGGCTGGGGGGGCTCAGCCCCGGTACTCACCGGCAGCCCCGGCTCCCCCTCAAACCCCTCGGCAGGCCCCCGGCGCAGCGCGGCGAAGACACGGGCATCGCAGGAGAGGCACGAGTCCCCCTGGGAGGGTGGCAGAGGGGACAGCTCAGGGGGCTGCAGGGGCCGAGCAGGAGGGTGGGACACAGGGCTGGACACTCACCTTCTCCCCTTTCATCCCCTGGATGCCACGATCTCCCTGGGAAGGAAGCACAGGAGCTGGGCCGGGTGCTGCCAGCATGGGCTGGACGGTGCTTGGTGTCCCCAGGGCGGGGACAAGCCAGTCCACCCCATGCCACCTACCCTGTCCCCTTTGGGTCCTGAAGGGCCGGGTCTGTCCTGGGAAGAGGGAATCAGAGGGAACATCAGGGATGCTGAGATGAGCCTCTGCTCTGCCCTCCACCCCACAAGCCCCCAGGTTTGGACTCACCGAGACCCCGTCCTTGCCCGGTGCTCCGGGCTCTCCCCTGGGTCCCGGTTTGCCGGGCACCCCGATGGCACCGAGCATCCCCTCGGTGACAGTGGGACACACCTCGCACGGCTCGCCCTGCCCGGTGGGGACAGTGAGACACAGCCCAGGCTGGGGGGCCCTCAGTGTGACCCCCGAGCAGCCCCGAGGGGAGGGATGGGCACGGTGGTGGGGCTGTGCCAGCACTGCCCCATGGCACAGCCCTCCCAGGCCACCCTGTCTCTGCACCCACCTTGTCTCCTTTCGGCCCCAGGGCGCCGGGGGGACCCTGCAGGAGGAAGGTGCGGATGGGGCTGCTTCAGGGAGCCCTGAGTCAGGCCAAGGTGTGCCCTGGCAGTGCCCCTCAGAAACCCCAGTTGGCCACCAGCTGTGGCACTGGGGGATCCCAGCCCCGAGCGAGGCCATCAGCTCTCCCAAACCCCTCTCAGTGCCTGGGCTCAGGTCCCACCACTACTCTGGCCAAACAGCCCCGACCCTGAGCCAAGAGACCAGTCCCTGACCCCGGGATTTGGCTCCAGGCTCCTGGTACTCACGGGTGTCCCAGGCGATCCTCCGGGTCCAGGAGCTCCCGAACTGCCCTGGAGCCAGAAATGGGAAAGCCTGAGCCCAGCAAAGGAAAACATCACAGCCCTTGGCACCCCCGTGACACCTTTCTCCTCCTGGGGGATTTCCTGCCCCCCAAGCCAGGTCCTGGGGCCACCCGGAGGGCTTGACCAGGTGGCAGCTCCACCAGCCAGCACTGGCTCAGCCTTGGCAGATCCAGCCCCAGATGGGGATCCCAGTCCCCACCGGCCCCTCTGGGCTGCCTGTGGGCAGCTGGAAGCCCTTTCCCTCCACTCACCTTCTCTCCCTTCGGACCTGGGGGGCCACCAGGGTCACCCTGAAAGGGACAGAGGATGGTGTTAGCTCTGGAACACCTCACCCCTTCCCACGGCAATGCCCACTGCCCATGTGCCAATCTGGGGACCCCTTGGCACAGGGGTCCTTACCGGCTTCCCTGGAAAGCCAATCCCTGGAGATCCTGGCTTCCCTGGGGGTCCCGGCTCGCCAGCCAGCCCCTCGGGTCCCACAAGGCCAGGGTCACCCTGAAAGACAAAGGGGGGGTGTCAATGCCGGTGCTGCCACCACGTGCCCCACCTCCTCACCCCCAAACCCCCACCTACCTTCTGGCCCTTGGGGCCCACCACACAGATCTCTCCAGGCCGGCCCTGTGGGGAGGGGAGCAGGGTGTGAAGGCTCTGTGTGTGCACCCCACGGGTCCTGCAGCTGGACCCCCCTGCCCGGGGGGTGCCCCGGGGGGTGCCCAGGTACCACCTGGCACTACTCACATCACGCCCTGGGCGCCCTGGCTTGCCCTGCAGTCCCCCATCGCCCTTCTCACCCTTCTGGCCCTGTGGGACAGATGAATGTCACCTGTGCTGTCACCCATCCCATCACCCACACTATCCAGGTTGGCACCGGCAGGTCCTGGCACCACTACTGCCATCCCAGGAGACACAGTTCAGGTGTCCCTGCTGCAGTACCAGGACCCACAGGTGGGCTGGACTCACCTTCTGCCCGTCGGTGCCAGCTGTCCCCGGGAGACCCTGCGGGGGAACAGCAGGGAAAAGTGGGTGCCCATGGGTGGGCTCGGGCAGGCACCCAGAGGGGTGGGCTCATGCGGGTGCCCATGGGTGGGTTTGTGCAGGGTGCCCTCCTGCTCTCACCAACGCTCCTTTCATTCCCCCATCACCCACCCACAGAGCTGGACCCTCAGGGCCGTAACCCCTATGCCCCAGCGCAGGGCACGCAGGGGGACCACCGCAGTGTCCCCACGCCGTGTCCCCACGGCCAGGCATCACTTACCACCTCTCCACGCTGTCCCTTCTCGCCCCTCGGCCCCTCGGCACACTGGGGAGGAGGAGGAGGGAGTGGGATGAGGGGGGGGGGCAACAGAGTTGGGGAGGGGGGACTCGTGGGGGTTGAGGTGGGGTCTCACCTGCACGGGGCCACCAGGGTGGGTGTGCACACAGGCAGCGCCCTGCAGAGGGGGGGAGGCAGCTCAGGGGCTCTTCCTGAACCACCATGGCCAAGGGTGGGGGGTCAGAGGGGTCAGGAACACCCCCAGGGCAGCAGGACCCCCGTGTGCCAGGGATCCCACAGGGTGCAGCCCCACAAGAAGGTCCCCACCAGAGTGGTCAGGGGCACTCACACGGTCGCCCTTCTCCCCCTTGATGCCAGCGGTGCCAGGGAGGCCACGCTCGCCCTTGGTGCCCTGCAAGAGAGGGGACGTGTGGGTGACAAAATGGGCACATGTCCATGAGCGTGCCCACGGAGAGGGCCCATGACTCCAGGCAGGGATGCTCCAGGCACAGCATGGCCACATTCCTGCTGGAGCAGGGCCCTGGGTGTCCTGGGGGGTGACAAACTTACCTTGGGACCTGGGGGACCGAGTGTGACCTGGGGAAAAAGGAGAAAGGTGTCTCAGAGCCCTCCAAGGTCATGGAGACCCCAAAAGGCAGCAGGAGAGACCCGACCCCACCACGGTCCCCATCCTCCCAATCCCCTGTCCCCAAGTGCCACCTCAGGAGCCCCGTGAGGCATAAGGGGTCCCAAACACCCATCACCCCCACACCCCCAGCCAGCGGTTGCTGTAGGAATGGGCCCACATCTGGAAGGGATCAGAGACCTTCCCCAGAGCCAGATGTTGAGGGCGCCAGGCCAGGAGGAGCTGTGGGTCATGGGGGGCCAGTGGTCATGGCAGAAGAGTGGGGGACACCCCCAAGCCAGCACCCTGGTGGCTTTTGCCATCCCCAGCTCACAGCCCAGCCAGGCTGGGTTGGGGTCCCCATGTCCTGCCACCACAGCCCGGTGCCCACACTCACGTTTGCCGATGCCATCTGTGCCGAGCAGGGCGGGCACTGGAAGAGAGAGGGACGGTGGCTTGGACCGGCTCCACACTGGCACCCCAAACCCTACAGCACCCACCTCCCCATGGCATCCACACCCTTGTGGCCACTGTCCCACTCCCCGGGGCACCCTAAATCTGTGGGGCTGCCCCAGCAGCATCTCCCCACCAGCCCATGGGCACAAGGGAATGCCCTGGACAGAGAAGGGAAAACCAGTGTGTTTCCTCCCCGGGGAGGTGAGGAGGTGCCTGCCTGGAACCCAGCCCTCCCTGTGGCTTTGTGGCTCCACCACGGCTCCTCCAGGCCAAACCAGCCACTCCAGCCTGCTCCCATGGGATCAGGGACAGGCAGGATGGGGCTGCAGGACCCCATGTTTCCACACTGCTGGACCTGATCTCCACCCCAGGGATCCCCAGCAGGATCCCACCACTGGGACACAGCAGCCCTGAATCCCACGGTGGGACAGGGATCACACAGACATGCAGGGATGAGACACGGGAGCGCTGGAGACGCTTCCCAGCTCTGGCAGCACTCCGGAGACGCTCGGAGGGAACAAAGAGGCCCTTGGCCATAGCTGGGATCACTCCAGCAGCAGCAGAGAGTAAGTGGGGCCTCAATTCCTGCTCAGGGGAGCACAGCAGCCACTTCTGCTCTGCTCTTCCATCCCTGCAGCTCTGGCGGCAGCAGAAAGTGCCCAAATGCTGTGGGGCAGACCCAGCCCAGGGGGTGGATGGGCCCCTGGAATGGCACCGGCAGACTGAAGGGGAGTGGAGCTGAGCATGCCAGGACTGGGACAGCCAGGCTGGGACACCCTCTCCACCTCCCCTCACCTTCTCCTTGTGATCTTCCTTCAGGCTGGTCCTCCCGGAGGTTCTCACAGGCTCCTGGGGAGAGAAGAGCACCCATGGGTGTTACCTGTCTATGCACCCCTGGGTTACCCCGGGTGCTCTTTCTCCATGAATCCTGGGTTATTCTGCCTGAGGCACCCAAGGATGAGACCCATCTCCACCAGTGCATACTGGTGGGGCCACAGGAGCCCTCCCCTCCCTCATTCCCAAGCCTCGGGTTACCGCCAGCTCCCTCCCTCGCCTGAAGCGGTGGAAAAAGTGAGGCAGGGATTTTCCAGGGGTTGGATTTATGTGGCTGCCGGCTCGGCCGGCACCCGGCACGGCTTCTGAGCCACTGCCCATCCCGCGGGGCTGCGAGCGCCCTGTGCTGGGATGGGGACCGGGACGGGGACCGGGATGGGGATGCTGGAGCTCACGGTGCCCAGCGGCTCCTCCAGGCAGAAGCAGCGGGTGTACACCCGACCCTCGGGCTGCGGCACCATCTCGATGAGGTTGCTGCTCTGCATCAGCTCCGCCTGCCGACGGGTCTTGGGCGCTTCTGTCTGGCACTGCAGGGGGAGAGAGGGGTTGTGGGGGGATGACAAGGGGAGAGCCGGGAGCCCCAGCCCTGCCCGAGCACCCCATGTGGCTCAGGAGAGGGATGTACCCCACACTGTGCCCTGTGCTGGCCACGGGGACAGGCACCACGAGGCCACCACAAGCGAGGGGTGACCCACAGGAGAGAGCCATGCCCTCACCGTGCCTCAGTTTCCCCCCTGGGGAAAACCCTGAAGGTGCACAGGGCAATTCCAGGGTGGAGCTGGGACTGGGGTGGGGGGGGGCTCGGGGGGCACTCACCCCGCTGGCCGAGATCTCACAGCACCCCTCCTGCCTGGCCAGCTCGGCATCACAGTAGATCTGGGCTTGCTGGATGTCAAACTGCAGCGGGACAGGGGGTGGCGGGTCAGGGGTGGCCCCAGCACCGCAGGAGGAGGTGCCCTCACCCCACGGGCACTCACCCGGATCGGGGTGCCACGCACGGCATTCAGCCCCAGGAAGGCGTTTCCCTCCAGGGCCAGCGCCTGCCGCGGTGCCAGCGGCTTGGAGGAGATGGAGGAGCAGTCGAGGTGAACGGAGATGGCGTGGCCCTGCACGGCCACCGCCACCTTGTGCCACCGCCCGTCGAAGACGGACGCCACGGCCTTGCCCCCGAACACGGCGCTGACGAACGTGGTCCCCGGAGCCCTGGCCTGAAACTCCAGGCTCTTCTCGGGGCCGTGCACGGACAGGGAGAGCTGGGCACAGAGGGGACGGCACCGCGCTCAGGGACGGCTTCTGGCTGTCCCCTTGGTGCTGGCACATCCCACCGCATTCCTGGGCTGTACCTGGGGGTATCCCTGCCGGTCGGTGACCTGGAAGAGGTACCAGTGCTCCCCGGTGCTGTTTTTCTTCAGCAGCAAGGTGAAGATGAGGGTGAAGGTGGGGGGCAGCCCGCGGGGAAACACCTGCCTGTGGGGACAAGCGTCAGGGCTGGCCGGACCCCGCACCGGGCTCTGGTGCTGGAGTTTGCACCAAGGCTGGTGACAACACTCATCCATATGGCACCCAGTGGCAGCATCACCCCAAGAGCCCCCCGTGAATCCTGCCAGGCTCTGCCCCACCAGTGGTATCCCAAGTGCCAATGTGGTGGATTCAGCCCCAGCTGCAGCGACCCCATCCCAGCCCCACACCGTGCACCCCAAACACGGCCTTTCTGGGGTGGCTACAGCACTCAGGGCCACGCACTCATCCCCACAATACCCAATTTTTCCCTGGGAAGCCAGGAAATACATCCATAACCCCCAAGGCTCTGTGGGCTGGATGGCAGCCATGGCAGCTCAGTGTCCCCATGCGTGGCAGGGAGCGTGGCAGCCGTTCCCCAGCGGGACTGTGCCCAGCTCACCCACAGACCACTAAACCACTGGAAATATTTGCTCCAGGTTCTGCTCCACTCCCCGCCTCAGCTCCACACCAGCGGTTTTCCAAGCCACCACTCTGGAGCTGGACCAAGGGATGGGGAGCAGGACAGGGCTGCTGGTCCCCTCTGTTCTCCATGGGACATGCAGACATCCTCGCTGGGCACCCACCCCATAACTTAGGTGCTGGGGCCATCCCCACACTCAGCACTGCCCAAGGCTGGATCTGGGATGCCACAGGCACCCAGCCAAGAGCAACACCAGTCTAGAGCTATTCTGAAGCCATCTAAGGATTTGGCTGCCCAGGTCAGGAGCCAAGGCTGGGTTTCCTCACCCTCGGGAGAGCCCCATGCCCGGCATAGCTATGTGCCAGCCCCGGGGCAATATGGGGACAGGCTGGAGGAGGCAGGCATGCAAACCACAGCAGGAACAGCTCCAGGGATGTGGATCTGCGCCCACCTTGCCACGCTGCAGCATCCCTGCCAGCCCTGGCACCACGGGCACGGCTGGGCAGGACACACCAGAGACGGAGAGGACGAGGGTCAGTCTCCATGTGCCTCCCCCAGCAGACCCCCCCCCAAACCCAGCAGTGCCCGCTCAGAGCTGTGCAGCATTTTGAGTTTGTCTAGACCCTGCAAACGCGGCCAAGCGCAACCACAGAGCAGCCACAGAGCCCTGGTTGCGTAAGGTTTGGCCATCGCCCAGCTGAGCTGCGACAGCCCGTGATTTACTTTCTAGGAGGAAGGTGTTTGGGCAGCCCCGGGGCCCTCTGCGTCCCCCCGGGCACCGTGGAGCTGCCTGGTGCCCCCAGCACGAGATAAGGGGAAAGCCCACCCAGCTTCACCCTGGGCTCCATCCTTACAACACACGGGGATGATGCCTGGAGGAGCTTTGGTCAAGCAGAGCCACCCCATGGGTCACCCAGAGCCACCCCACAGGTGACCCAGGGCCGCCCCACACTCACTGGGTGGGCTGGACCAGGGGCACAGCCCCCAGCCGCAGCACCGCCGGCCCCCGAGGGTTGCGGACCTTCTTGACGGACGAGATCTTCAGCAGGTCGAACCTTTTAATCAGGTTAAAACCTGCAGGGCAGAGTGGAGGGGGTGAGACCTGGCCCCTGGCACGGGGTGACGCCCTGCAGGCAGGGCACACAGAGCCCATCCCCGGGGTGTCGGGGCTGCTCAGGGATCCCCCTCTGCAGGGTGAGTGGGGCTTCCCTTACCCGTTATGTTCTCATACTTGTCCCCAGCCAGATCCTCGTCCCAGAGCTGCGGGCACAGCTCCCCTGCAAGGCAAATCAGCACATCACTGTCACTGCAATGTCCCCAGGGACACAGTGGGACAAGCAGGGTGGGAACACACAGAGCTCCACATGCCCAAGAGGGTCTCAGAGTGTTGCCCCAGCCCCCCAGGCTGCTGGCAGCCCTGGGGCAGCACAAATCCATCAGGGATCCACTCCCCCAGCAGTGCTGGCTCCTGGGAGCCCGGAGGAGAGAAGCTGGAGCCCTCCAGGAGCAGTCTGGAGAGGACAGTCAGTGAGCTCAGAGCCAGCTCCTTCCCCTCCCACAGCAAGTTCACCAGGTGAAATGCTTTTTCCAGTTCCTGTGTGTTCTGCCTCAAAACAGCCCCACAGCTGGAATCAGCATCAGGAAACTCGGACAGGTGCCACGGACACCCACAGTGGGGAGCTGGCACCCAGAGCTGCTCTCTGGCCTTCCCATCCCACCCTGGTGACAGCTCAGACCTGGTGGCCTGGGGGACAGGTGTGAGGGTCCAGCCAGGGGACAGCAAGAGGCTGAGCCACGGGAAATGCCATGTCAGTCCTGATCACGGGGATGCTGCTGCTGCTGCTGCTGTGTGCTGTTTGCTCTGATAAATTACTGCTTTAGCAGCATCAATCCACCTCCGCTGGATGCACCAGATGTTGGGAGGTGCGAGATAAAGGAGTAAACAAGGGGGTAGTGAAAGAGGAATTTGTTTTGTCTCCATGCACACCAGCCCTAGAGCAGGGATGGCCACCAATAATTCACTTCCCTCTTCGTCAGCTGTTCTTGGGGGGATCTCTGACTCCCCCAGCCCCACTGCCCACCTCCATCTCTGCCCAGGAGCCCTCAGGCACCACCGCAGTGCTTTGCCCCCAGGCTGGACACTCACATGGGGTCAGCAGTGGTGTGGGGAGGTGCCCTCACCCTCGGGACCCCCGACACAGCAGCAGCAGCAGCGGGGGCTGCACATGTCATGGCTGGGGGCAGAGTTCCCTCCTGCTGGCGCTGAGATCATCCTCAGCAGGCCAGGGGATGGAAAGCAGAGCATAAATCACGTCGGCCCAATCCCTTTGAAGCCTCTCCCAGCCCTGGTGCAGATCCTAAGGGAAAATCTCCTCTCTCCATCATATCCCTACGAAAAGGCCAGGAGATGGGAGGCCATGCCGTGCTGGGCAGCGGGAGCTGGTGTCGGCTACGGGGTCCCTTCCACAGGCAAACCCGGGCCCCCAACACGAGCCACTGCTCCACCCCCACAAAGCCTGATGCAACCACAGCGTCGCTGCCAGCGGCTCCTCCCCACCATCCGCCTCGAGCTCATCCCACACCCGGACGCAGGCACAGCGATCCGTGGGCCGGGATACCCCGCCAGAGACCCCCCATGGGCTCAGCCATCATCCCCCTCTCCGCTGCTGCATGTGGACAGCCCCCAGCCCCTACCACAGCGTGGACCATGGCCAAACCTCTTCCCAGCTTAGAGTTGGAGGCCAAAGCTCCCCTGGGAGCTCTGTGCATCCCCGCCACAGCCCTGAGTGGTCCTGGCTCACCTACCCCAGCCCCGGCTCCCCACGTGCTGCCGGACGCGCTGCCGTCGCTGCCAGCTGGCACCAAGCGCCCCGTGGCCGGAGCGTGGCCAAGCCCACTCCCTCCATGAGCATGGCCAGGGCTGCGGGGGCAATGGAGGGGTGTCCCTGGGCTGGCTCCCCACGGCTGGGCTCGCTCAGCTCTCCCTGGCCCCCTGCCCGCACGGGATGCTGAGCAAAGCCCCACAGCCTGGGTGGCTGGAGCTCAGGGAGGGAGCCCATGTCTGCAGCCACCGCTCCAGGGCTGGCATGTGGGGACCACGGTGTCTCTGGCCACCTCTGCCCTGCCATCCCTAGGTCTGACCTAGCCCTCCCCTCCTCTCCCCAGGGACATGCATGGAGGGGGCCACACCCGTGTGGACCCCGAGCCCTCTCTCCCGGTGTCTCTTACCTTCTGCTGGTGGCAGCTCCTTCCCCTCACAGGCACTGACAAGCCCTGTGAGCATGAGGGCCCAGAGACCCCTCATGGTGCCCGTGGCAGCAGCTCAGCACCAACACAGCTGCCTGCAAGGGAGAGACATCAGGCAGCAGCAGGACGGGCACATGGTGGGCACCATCCCAGGGTTGCCAACACTGGCATACTGCCAGCAAAGCCACCAGCATGGAGTTCATGCTGACCGTCTTGGCCACGGCTCAGTCAAATTTTGGGGGTCAGTACGGCCTCCCCCCATCCACTGCTGGATCACCATCTGCTCCACACCCCCCCCAAGCACACAGGGCAAGCCCCAGCATCCCAGCATCCATGGGTTCAGTCCAATCACAGCACCTGGATTTATGCCAAACATCCGGAAACGTGAAGACTGAGGTTCCCCAGAGTGGAACTGGGCACCTACTCCAGGAACCTCCCCTCTAGGAAGGTCTGGCTCCCTCCTGTTTTATCTGCCAGTCCCGAATGGATCCCGGGGTGTCCCAGGCCCTGCAGGTCACCCCGACCTGGCTTCCCTCCTGCTTCCTGCCACGAGGCAAGGCCGGGCTGCGAGGAGGGAGACGGAGTCGGGACAGACCAGACACACTCTGCTCCAGTGGCTGCTGCCAGAGCGGGAAGTGCATCCCTGAGCCTTCATCCCATGCACAGGACCCTTGTGAGCAGGGACCCCCGTCAGCGGGGACGTCCGTGAGCAGGGACCCACCTCTGCCCTGCCAGCACTGGGCTCTCTCGCACCCTCTGCGCTTCCCTGCCAGCGATCCAGCCCCCCTGTCCCGAACCACAAGCCGGCTTTCCTGGTCTGACACTGCCCGCACCCACGCCGGCTCCCACCTCTGTACCCCCCCATACTCCCCGCCCCGCTCCCCATTTCCCCCGCCCGCTCTCCGCCTTCCCTACCCCGCACCCTCCGCACCGGCGGGTCCCCGCGGCCCCGGGGCGGTGGATTAACTCGCTTATTAACGGGGAATCCCCCGTTCGTCCCGTCCCGTCCCGCCCCGCCGCGGGGCCGGACTCCGCCGGGCTCTGCCCGCTCCCGGTGCGGGGCTGGCCGGGGCTCACCTGTGCGGGGCTCGGCGGGGACGGGGCTGCCCGGGCGGTGCGGGACACCGGCAACTCCGCCGCGGGACACCGGGAGCCGCCGCACCGCCTCCGCCGCCTTCCCCGCCTCCCTCCGGGGGGAGCCCGAGCCGCCCCCCCAAGCCCGGCCCGCCCCCCGACCCCCCCAAGCCGGGGGGGCCCCCGCCGCCGCCCGCCTTCGCATCCCCGCCCTCCTCATCTTCCTCCTCCTTCTCCGCCCCGGATGCCTCCCTCGGCGGCGCCCTCCTTCCCCTTCCCACCCGCAACCCCCCACTCCGGGGACTGGACCCCCGCCCGGAGGAGGGAAACCCCTCTGCGAGGGACGAGAGGGGCACCCCAATCCCGGGGGTGGGAATGAAGCCCGTTCCTTGACTGCCGTCCGTTTTGAGCAGCTCTTCCTCCTCACGGGGAAGGGAGGGGACCTGCGTGCTGGCACCGGTGGTGGCACCGCTGCCAGAGTGTCCTGATGGGAGGAGGGTATCCCTCAGGGAATAGTTCTCAGGGATGCTCCTCCACAGGCTCCGGACGGAGCAGCTCCGGGCAGACCCCGAGGCAGCCAGACCCCGCTGTGCCACAGAGCTGGTGTCCCATCCCCTGTGCCCTGGGGTGGCTTGGGGACAGTCTGGCTCAGGACGAGGTGCCTGGGGTCAGAGCTCTGAGACGGGATCCCTGCCACCATCCCTCCCGCTGGCACCACCGTACTCCCATGCTCCCGGCAGCAGAGCTGCTGACTATCCAGAGCCTCGCCAAGCCCTGGAGGGATCCGGCACCCATCCCAGCTCCCAGCGCCGCCGCACAGCATCCAGCTCCGCGCCGCTGGGGTGTGCCAGCCTGGAATGCTGCCCCAGGGTCCGGCTGCCCAGCTGTGCTCCATCATCCTCTGCCCACACGTACCAGGCCACCCTGAACCCCCAAAGGCAGGGAGGCAGGCAGGGTACAAGCCCACCCTATGCAAAGTTTGGGTCTGGGGAACTCCAAGCATCTGCTGGCATCCCCAGGCACCCCATCCCTGCACCCCCACTCCCAGTGATGCCCAGCATGGCATCAGGCCCTGGCTCAGCTGCTTTCCTCCCAAATTGTGATGAATCTGTTTAGGCTGCAGCTTTACAAACGCGTGAGGGACGCATGTATCTCCATAAACGAGCTAATTAACAACTGCTGTTTAGTCAGAGACAGTAAATAAGCTGTCGTGGGCAAACCCAGCAGCTCCACTCCGCCAGTCACTCACCCACCAGCCCTAGACGTGGTGACAGAGCACTCCACGCTCCTCCGAGATGCCTACTGAGGTAATTAAGGGTAATTAAAGCAAGTGGGAACAAAATACAATGAAACTTTTATAATTCCTTTTTTTTTTTTTGCATGATTATTCACCTCAAGCTGTTCCTTGTTTGTGGCCACACAGCAGTAACGAACCCAGTGCAGGAGCACTGCTGGGGTTTGTGCATCTTGAGGGTGGGGGGCAAGGCCCCAAAACTGGCCCCACAGCCCACCCCAAAGCCACATCCCACCCCACAGCAGAGCAGGGATGGAGGGCAGCCTCATCCCTTCTTCTCCAGCCAGACCCCTTGCACAACCAGCAGCTCCCACGACCCTCAATTTGGCTGTGAATGAATAAGGGGGGGTGGGGGGGGTGGGAGGGGGTCACACCTATCCCTTCCCGTGCCCCCACTTTCCCTCATTTGCCAGGCTGCTTCCCTGGGTTGGTTGTCCCCAGTCCAGTGGCATGAAGGGACCTCAAAAGTCCCAAAAGCACAGGGGTGGCAGCAGCGTGGAAAACTCTTCTGTGCAGCTCCTGCTTCCCATGGCTGTTCCAGTGCACGGGATCGGCATCTCCAGAGGGAAAGGGGCTGGATCCTGCCTCCCCAGCATTCTGCGCCGGCATCCCTTGGAGCGGTGCCGAGCTGGGGGATGGAAAGCAGGATCCCGCAGCCCCTGCCCACCAACCCAGCATGGAAAAAGCAGAGGCACGCCGCGCTTCCAAGAAACTGCCGCGCTGGCTGCCAAGAAACACGAGCCGGAGCAGAGCCCGACAATTTTCGGGCTGGAGACAATTTGCCTCCGACCCCGAGCGTCACGCGGCAGCTGCGGTGGCTGTGTTACCGTGGGGCTCCCCCGCTTCCCGTGCCGAGCTCAGCCCCCCAGAGCCCCCCCAAAGCCGGGGGGATGAGGGTTGGGGTGATGCCGGCCGGACCCCTCGGCTCACAGGCAGCTGCCGGCCTGGACAACACAGAGGAGGGAATTCCTGCGGCGAGGATTTCAGCGTTACTTTCTGCACCGATCCAGGCACAAACCCCCCCAGTTCCAGTCAGGAAGGAAAGTGCCTGCGGGCATTCTTTCCAGCTTCACAGGGCCGCTTGTTTCTGCGGCGCTAAAGCTGCAGTTTTGCCTCTTTTGGAGGGATTTCTTTCTTTCCCAAAAAAGTGAAGGGAGAGAGCTCTTCTCCCCCCACGGCTGCGCAGCCTCGGAGCTCCTTCTCCATCATTTCCGCCCCCCAAAGTGCACATTTTTGGCACTGGGGGGACACAGCCTGGCTCAGATGGAAGCTGCAGAATGGCTCCAGAGCTCTCCGTCCTGCTCCCACCCCTCCAGCATCCCCCGTCACTGCCCAGACTGGCAGGACTGGGGGCTGTCCCCATGTCCCCTGCGCTGGGACACACCACGAGCCTGTCTCTCCCGGGCTCCGTTCCCTCGCCGCATATGGCGTCTCCATGAGTAATAAAAGCTGCTAATTGCCAACAGATGCCCCAGGAAACCCTGACGCTGCCTCTTGCGGCTGTGTTTGGCTGGAAAGGAGAGGAGGGGAACTGGAGCAGGCTCTGGATCCCCCAAAGCAGGGGGCGGGGGGATCCCAGAGCACGGCAGCTCCCAGAAACCAGACCAAGAGGATGTGGCTGCCATTATTGCAAAGTCAGGAACAACACCCCAAAGTCAGGAACAGCACCCCTGACCACGGCATCACCCTCACCCCATGCCCTCCATGGGGCTGGGAGCCACAGCTGAGCCCCAAGGCAGCCCTTCACCATGCCAGGACCTGTCACCCACCCACAGCCTCGCCCACAGCCCTGTCCCCTTGGCACGGCCAGCTCAAGTCCCTATACTCGTGCCAGCCCCCTCTTGTGCCCTGGCTCCAGCATCTGTCGCACAACTGGAGCTGGATCCTCTTCACAACTATCTAATGGTGGGGGGGTGGTGGAAAAACTTGGCCCCTTTTGTAACCTCCTCCAAGGGTGGTCACCTCGTCCTCGCTCCCATCACTGTGTTGTAGCCCCCACCCCGCTTCTTCCCATGCCCCAAACCCAAACCGGGCTCTGCTGGGATGAACTGGTCTATGCAATTAGTACTTCAGGTTTAACTGGAGTGACTGGAGGGCTGGGGAAAGACCCCTCACTCCGAGGCCCACATCCTGCTCCAGTGTCCCAGCTTCCTGCCAGAACAAGCAATAGCCAAGACCAGGACCTGCTTCCCACCATCACATCAGCCACACATCCCTCCCTGGCACCTTATGGCACACCACGACAGGGGTGTTTCGATGCCACCACCCAGCCCCAGCTGCCTGGACACCTGATCCACACCATGGATCACTCAGCCCTAACTTCTAGCCCCTGATGTGGTGCAAGCCACAAGGTAGGGATGTCCTCTCCTCCAGCATTGTTATCCCCACACAGCTCCTGGTCCTGGAGCGCGGCATTCCTGGTCACAGCTGCTGGTGCTGCTGCCCCAGCACCCATCCCTGGAGACTCCTACACCGCATCGCCCAGCTCTGGATGCCGGGATGCTCCGGCAGTGCCAGGCAGCCCACCTGATGCGCCTCTGAGTGGCAATTGCCTCCGAAGTTCCTAATTCGCTCACAGATTAATTACCATGTAATTTAGTGCTCCCGGCTCCCCGCGATAAGACGCTCATTTGCACGGCAGTGCCTGAGTGCAGGACGAGCCCTGATCTGTGGGATCCTGCAGGCAGGGAGGGGGCCAGGGGAGTGCACACTGAGTGGGGGTCCCCATCGGGTGACAGCCACCCCCTCCCCGGCCGGCCCCCCGACACGAAGCACGAGACGACGGCCGCAGCCCCACGGCACCACAGAGAGTGAACTTTTATTTCCAACAACGACAGCACCTGCCCCGTGGGGTGGGGACGGTGGGGAGGGCTGGGAGGGGACGGCCCCGGGGGCCCCGGGGAGAGGGGTCCCGGAGTGGGGGGCGGCCGCTCGCGTGCACACGGTGCACGGCGTGAACAAACATCCCGGTAGAAAAGAACGAAGGTCTGAGGGCCTCGACGGCCGGTCCTGCCCCGGGGGGTGCAGGCGTGATCGTGGGTGAGCATGGGGGGGTTGCGCGGGTCCCCTCTCCGCGCCCGCGTCCGGGGGGCGGCGGGAGGAGGAACCGCGCGAGGACGGGCAGGAGGCGGCTGTGCCGGGGGGAGCGCGGGCTCTCCTGGGGGGGGGGGAACACGGCTCCGGCCAGGCAGGGACCCCCCCGGGGCCGCCGAGCAGGACGGAGCGAACCCGGCGTTCTCGGCTCGTCCGGCCCCACGTGTCGGGCCGGAGGCGGCGGCGATGGGCGCGGGGCTCACACCTCCGTCTGGAAGTCGCCGTCGGCCGCGTCCAGGCCGGCGCAGGGGCTGTCCCAGTCTGCCCGGCACAGCTCCAGCCGGTCCCGGTGGGCGCTGGGCAGGGCGCCCAGTGTCATTGCCTTGAACGTGCTCCATGGCTTGGGCGGCGCGGCCGGTGCCTGCGGCCGCTGCTCCTCGGGGCTGGTCACGTCCTGCGGGGTGAAGGGGAGCTGTGGGAAGCGGCCGGGGACATGCACAGCCACCAGCTCCACCCTCTGGCCCTGTCCGAGATGGGGTGGGGGGACCCCCCGGCGAGGCTCTGGCACTTACGTTGGCTGTGCTCTTCTCCCCACCGCCTGATGAGACGCTCCACCGCTTTTCTCGCTGTGGGAAAACCCGGGGAGCTCAGCTCCTGCATCACCCCTGGATGCCCTGTCTCCCCCATCCTCCCCGGGATGCCCGAGTCCATGCAGGGGGAGGCTGTAGAAGGGCAGAGCAGGGCAGGAGGGCACCCCCAGGACCTCACCTTGGAGGAGCCACCAGACGGAGCCCGGTACCTGTCCAGCGTGTGGAACTTCTGGTTGAGCTCGTGGTAGAGCTCGGAGTGGCGCTTCCGTGTGTGCATCACCTTCTGCGGGGGGAGAGCAGAGCCTGCGGCCATCGGCACGGCCCTGCACCCCTTGGCACAGCCCACATCCCTGTCCCTCTCCTGCCACCCGACCCTGCCTTTTTTCCTGGGGCATCCTGGACGAGCAGCAGAGCCCGCTTCACATTCATCACCGGTGTTTTAATCAAGAGCCAACGCTCATTATTGCCTGGTATAAAACCCCTCCGAGCTTGGATGCTGCCAGTAGGGCAAAGGGAAAGGGACAAGGTGGTTGAGTCCCCCCTGATGGCACCGACCCCGCAGTGGGTGACACCTGTAACCATGGTGGGACTTACCTCAAAGTCCAGGTCAGAGTACCGCAACCTCTTCCTCTGGCAGGGGACAGGCGGGAGCAGGGGGAGGAGATGGAGAAGAAAAGGGAAAGGTCTTTGCAGGTCCAGAATGAGGGGGGAGCAAAGTGGGGGGGGGGGCTCATGCCAGCCCCAAGTCATGCCCAGCTGGGGACACGGCACTCCCGGCCGAGGGGGACATGGAGCTCATCCAACACACAAGCCCGAGCCGAGGGTGGGATTCCAAGGAGCGGGCACAGGGGTAACTCATGCGACCCCTCACATGCTCCTGTACACATCACCCTCCCCATACATGTGTCCCCGGGCCACGCCAGCCCCCCGCTCACCTCCAGGGACCCCACTTTCATGGCGGAGCCGGGCACGGTGCGGGGCATGGTGCGGCTGCGCTCTGACAGCTCCGAGGCCAGGATCTGCCTCACGGTGGGATGCTGCTTGAACTGGAGGCCGTAGGGAGCCTTCACCGTCCCGTAGGGCTGGTTTAAGTTCACGTTGACGTGGTCCACCGCGACGAAGCCGGGGTAGGTGTCACCTTCAGCCGCCGGGCGCCCCGTCCCACTGGGCACCCCCTCGTTGGCGCCGGGACCGAGGGTCCCCTCGTCCCGCGGGAAGGGCTTGAGGCTGCTGGTGCGGCGGGGCAGCATCATGTAGTCGCTCTCCCGGGGGGGCTCAGGGGCCCGGATCCAGCCGTATTCCAGGGGCCGCAGGCTGCTCTCCGTACACAAGTAGACGGGACCCGGCGCCTCCAGGCTGAGCTGCTGCGCCGGCGGGTCGCCGAGCTCTCCCAAACCCGCCACCACGTTGGGCGTCATCTTGGGGACCTGGACCAGGATGCTGGTAGGAGGGATGTTTCCTGGCAGGCTGGAGAAGCCCAGGCCACCCTCCGAGGTGGTGTTGAGCTTGGGGTCTTCGTCCCCGTCCAGGGAGATGCGGGACAGGGTGCCCGTGATGGTGGCAGGGTTGCAGGTGTTCACCTCCTTGAACAGCACTGTGGGAATGGAGGGGGTCAGTGCCAGCTCCAGGGGCTCCAGGGGAGGGTGAGGATGCAGGACTGACCCCCGTGACATCCCTGTCCCGTCCCCAGGGCAGGGCACAGGGGAGACCTCACCTGTCTGGCACGCCAGGTCAACATCCTTTTCAAAATCTGTCTATAAAAATACAGAAGGAGGGGAAAGAGCGAGAGAGAGAGGAGAGGAAGAGAAGGAGAGAGAAGGGGAAATGAAGCATCTTGGCCAGCACGGGGAGCAGCGGGGTCTCAAGGGGTCCCTGCCCCAGCGGGGTGACAGCCCTGCCGCTGCCGACGCAGCCGCACTCACCAGGATCTGCACCTGCCCATTTTTGCAGGAGTCGGGCGAGTTTTCATTCTCCTCGCTCCTGCACCCCCCCATCTGACACTTCACCACGTCCTGGACCTGCGGGGACAGAGCCGGTCACGGCCCCGCGGCCAGGGGTGTCCCCCGGCACCCCTCCGGGGCCGCCCCACCTCTCGGCGCAGGAACCCGTGCACGGTGATGATGACGAAGCCCTGGACGGAGTTGAAGACTGCGAAGAGGACCTGGAAGAGGATGGAGCGCCGGTCGGTCATGGCGAGCACGGCCGACATCCAGGTCAGCGCCAGCAGAGGCAGGACCACGCAGGAGCTCCACAGCGATGCCCTGGGGCAGGGAGAGAGGGGCCGGGGTGAGCCCGCTGGGCTGGGCTGCCCCGTGACAGCCCCCCAAGCATTGGCACCCCCCCCGTCGCCCCGCAGCAGCCCCCCGAGCTTTGCCCTGCGCCCCACAAGCATGGCCGGGCTGACTGTGCCACCTGGCTGTCCCCTCTTCCTCAGTGTCCCCAAGCCAGCGCTGGCTGGGTGCTCGGGGCACTGAGGGGTGAGGGGACCCGTGGGCTCCAGCCCCCCAGGCTGAGCCATCGGCATCACCGTGTGGTGTCCCTGTCCCTACACCGGCAGCGCAGCCACAGCGAGGGTGCAGGGGGGACACGGGGCACTGTCACCCTCCCACAGCCACCACAACAGCAGAAAAGGGCATTTCTTTCTATTTCAGCAGTGAATTTTGGGGCTGCCTCTATTGTGACTAAACCCCTGGGAGTGGGGATCGCAGCCGGCCAGGGTGGCAGCGGGCACAGCTCAGCCCTCCGGCACGTCCCGCCCAGCATTCGCGGGGGGCTCCTGTGCCAGGATGAGGGTCCTGGGGACACTCCTGAGTCTGTGCCCCATAGCACAGCGCCCCTCACACCCTCCCCACTCCCAGGGAAGAGGACCCCCGTGCCCCAACCCCGGCGATGACGTGACCTGCGGAAGCCATGCCATGCAGACGTGATGGGACGCGCGCACCCCGCGCCGGAGCCGCCCCGAGCACACAGCCTCACCCTTTAATTAACCCCCCCGGGAGACCCCCCCCGCCCCCCCCCCCGCCGCCCGGGGCGATGCCCAGAGCCCACCCCCGCGGTGCCCAGGCTGTGCTCGGGGCGGGGGGGCCCGGCGGGCTCGTGGCGGGCACTAACATGGCACTGCTGGCGGTGGCGGAGGTCATGGCCGCGCTGGACACCACGCCGCACTTGGTGCATTTCAGCAGCAGGCTCCCGCACGGGGGGGGCTTGGAGCTGTGCCCACCACCCACCCCCGGCGCCCCGCGGCCAGGACCGGGCCACGCGGGGGGTGGGGGGGGGGACGCC
>JAWWEU010000062.1:4214068-4234400 GCA_035583155.1 Acropternis orthonyx
GACGGACACAGGCAAAAAGCGAATGGGAGAAGGAAAAAGAGAGAGAGAGAGAAAGAGAGAGAGAGGGAGAGAGAGAGCGCCGGGTTAGTTGAGGGCAGCAGCAGTTGTTAATGATGAGGGGGGTGGCCAAGCGGCAGGGGATGGGGCGGGCAGGGAGGGGGAGGCTGCAGAGTGCGGACCCCCTTCCCCAGGGAAAGAGTGGGGGTGGCTGCCCCCCAGCTGCCCCTCCAGCAGCCCCCAACAAGGGGCTGTGGTCGCCCCGGGCTTGGCCCCCGCCACCCACTGATGTGATGAAGTCTGCCCTGTCCTCAGCCTGCCGCCGGAGGACCCCCATGCCATGCCCCCGGCGCGGCAGGGCAGGGTGCAGGGTGAGGGGGCACAGACCCCCCCAGGGAGACCCCCGTGGGGCGCAGGGCACTTACCCAGCTCGCTGCTTTTTGGACTTATCTGAAATGCCGTCGCGGGACATGAGCTTGTTGAACACGATGATGCCAACCAGCATGTTCACCTTGGGCGAGAGCGGCGCGGGGTCAGGGCTGGCACGGAGCCCTCTGTGAGTGGCAGGGGCTGCCACACGCCCACCCAAGTGGGTTTTGGGGGGTCCGAGGCTCGGGGGCAGCTCACCAGCACAATGACGGCGGCGGGTCCCACGAAGGCATAGAGCAAACCGCCTTCCAGTGAGAGCCAGCAGCTGCAGGGGACCGTGGCGTGTCAGGGGACACCCCTGTCCCCATCCCCTGCTCCCAGCACTGAGGCAGCCCAGAGCGTGTGCCCAGCCCCGTGTCCCCCTGTCCCCACGTACTAGGTCGCTGTCCCGTAGCCTTTGGTCCGCGTGAAGCCGACGGAGACCGCGACCACGAGGGCTGGCAACCCTGGAAAGGGGACAAGAGGCTGGAGCTGCAGGGAGGTGGCACTGCTGTCCCCCCAGCATTGTCCCTGTGCCAGCCCCCAGGCATGGGGACAGCGATGGGGCCCTTCTGGCACTCCTCATGGTCTGAGGGTGCCTCGCCGGGACACCTGGGTCTGCTTTCCTCCACTGTGCCTCAGTCTCCCCCTCTGATCATCCTGGGGGGTGCCAGGGAGGGGGCACACGGTGCCTCCCACCACCCCATGCCAGGCTCTTACCCCATCCCAAGCACAGGAAGCGCTTCCTGACCAGGCGTGTCCGGATCCGGCCGATCACCGCCAGGTAGGACTGCCAGGCCTCCGTCAGCACCCAGCAGAAGGACGAGAGGAAGAAGAAGTGGAGGAAGGCGGCCGTCATGGTGCACACACCCTGTAGGGACATGGGGACATCAGGGGGACACCGGGGGGACACGGCCACGTGTCCGGCATTGCGGCGGTTAAACTCCCACGCCCGCCGAGTTTGTGACAAAGCCACCAGCACAGAGGACTTAATCCCGTCATCGAGTTAATCCAAATCCAATCTGCTGCTGAGAGCCAGCAGGGATGAGGCGGCCGGCCTCGGACCCCACTGCAGCCCCCGTGCCCACCTGGGGACCCCGTGGGGGGGGCAGGGTGGTGGCACCCACCTTGCTGAGCATCTGGGACTGGCCCACGAGGATGAGGATGTTGGAAGCCAGGATGGAGACACAGAAGTTGAGCAGGATGATGGAACGCTCCGATTTGATGAACCTGCGGCAGGAGCAGTGTGGGGCGGCAGTGCCAGCCTGTCCCCTGTCCCTGTCCCTTGTCCCCCCCCTGCTGCCAGTGGGTGGGCACTATCCTGGGGCAGGGGCAGTGCCAGGCAGCCTGGGCACCTTCTCCCACCTGGGTTATTCCCTTCCCACCACAGTGCATTCAAGCCCACTGATGCTGAGCCTTTGCTGGTACCGTGCCCTCGCTGTGCTGCCCCCTCCCCACATGGCCTCTAGCCCCAGGTGCCCCCCAGGTCCCCAGGTGCCCCCGGGTCACCTCCAGAAGGCAGCGTAGATCACCAGCAGGGTCAGCAAGGCCATGCAGGACACGGCGCAGCCAATCATCAGTGGCACTGACGGGGTACCCGAGGGGTCCATAGCCTGGTGGGGAACCGGGGGGGGAGTGGCTGAGATGAGCCACTCCCTCCAAAGCTGCTCCCTTCCCCCTCCCTGGGCCCTCCACCCCCTCAACTGGGGACCCCCAGGTGCCAGAGGGGGGTCAGTGACAGCAGTGGCACAGCCAAGGCGCCTTCCTGGGGACCCGTGCCCATCTCCATGCCGACAGGGCACGCGGGCAGAATAGCAATGGGATGGGGGGATGCCAGGGACCAGGGCTGCCCCCTCCCCTCCTGGCTCACAACAATGCCCCGTATCGAGCTCTATCCACCATAGTAGTCCCCTGCCCACCCAAACCCACCCTCAGAGTGCTGGGAGGTGCTGGGGGATGGAGCACCCTTCCCCTGGCTGGTGGGTGACACCCCCAACCCTCCAGCACCCACCCCATCCTAGCAGGGTGCAGGCAATGCTCCCTGCCCATCCCCACCCTCCTTCAGGATCCCCATCTCAGCCAGGCTCCCCCAGCCCAGGGATCAGCCCCCATCCACATCCCGTGTCCCCAGCAGGCTCGTCCCTGTCCCCACCGTGTCCCCTACCAGGTCTCTGGGCAGCTGGGCGAGCACGGCGAAGGTGGCGAGCTGGCGACACTGGCATTTGGTGTGTGCCGGGAGGGTCTCGAGGGTTTGGCAGCTCTCCGTGTCCCAGTTTCCCAAGCCAGCATCCCTGATTAATGGGAGAGAGCGAGGGAGAGCAATTTGAAATAATCAAACACGGGCAGCCCCTCGCGCCTCTCCCGACTTAACCCATTGCTGGCCCCTTTCTGGGGGGATGCAGATGGGGGACACCGCCAGGGGACCCCCCCCAGCCCGTGGAGGGGGGTGAAGCTGTCCCTGCTGCGCTGCCCCCGCCTGCCCTGGGCTGATCCTTCTGGGGGTGGTGCAACACAAAGGCTTCGGTTTTAATCATTCCACGCAGGTTTGGGAGGGGCAAACCACGGAGCGGGGGCCAGGCCTGGGAGGAGGGGCGGTGGGGATGGAGGGGGCAGCAGGCAGGAACAGTGCCAGGAGCCCCCTGGCACCCGTGTGCCCTACCAGCTGGGTGATGCTCCCCTCCCTCCATGGGGACATCTCCACCGTGGGGACCCTCCTGCCATGGGGACCCCTCCAGTTATAGGGACTCCTCCCTCCAAGGGGACCCCTCCCACTTTGGGGACCCTCCTGCCTTGGGGACCCTCTGGCCATGAGGACCCCTCCTGCCACGGTGATCCTTCCTGCCATTGGGACCCCTCCTGTCAGAGGGACCCCTCTCACCATGGGGATGCCCCCCGGGAGGGATCAGGGAGGGGCTGCCCTGCCCTGACACTGCCTATGCCCAGGGAGAGCAGCCACAGCTCCCAGCAAGGTGGGAAAACCAGGAACTGGGTCTGTGGGACAGCTGGGAACTACCCCTGGAGCCAGGCTGAGACCTGCCACACTCTTCACAACCCCCCCTCTCCCCATCAGCACGGGGGGACTGGAACCAGTGACCCCGAAAAGCAGAGCACCCAACGGGTACCTGGGCAGGGGGGCTGGCACGGCCACCCCCCCCCCCCGCAGCGCTGCCCCCTCCCCCGCCATGCCCTACTTTCCCTCGCTCCTGCCAGCACTAACAAATCACATCTGGCAGGCTGGCGCGGGCATTCCTGCAGTTCCGGGGCCACATCGATCCCGTGAGAGCTCAAATCACCCGTGTCAGCGGGGCTTGGATGAGGAAGAGGACCACTCCTGCTCCCCATCCCTATTCCCCATCCCTGCTCCCATCCCTGCACGCCCATCCATAATCCTATCCCTGCTCCCCATCACTCCCACCAGGCCTCCAGCACCACCAATCCGGCCCCATCACCCAACCAGGGTGTCCCTGTCCCCCTGTCCCTCACTCACGTCCTCGAGTAGTCCCAGGTGACGCACTGAGGGTGGGACGTTCCCTGTGGACAGAGGGACAGGTCAGTGCTTCACCCCCAGCCCTGCTCCCAGCCCACGAGGGGATGTGACCCATGAGGAAGGGTAACACTCACATCATTAATGACGTGGGAGGAGGACACTCAGGATGATGATGTGGGACAAGGACACTCACACGGATGACGTGAAGGGGGACATTTTCATTGGTGATGAGGGACAGGCACACTCAGGTTGATGACGTGGGAGGGGGACACTCACATTGATGATGTGGGAGAGCTCCACCAGGACGAGGGGCTCCGTGGGCCTGGTCGGCGGGCGAACTGTCACCGTCAGCACCTTGGAGGTGACGGCCAGGGGGGCCCTGCGGGGGTGGGACACGGGCTGTGACAGTTTGGGGGGACGGGGGGGGACACAGCGGGCAGCCCCACTCACCTGGGCGGGGGCAGGATGAGCCCCAGCGTGCGGTACAGCACCGCCCCGATGACGAAGTGGGACGACTCGTCCGCTTCTGCAGAGAGAGGCACACGCGTGTGCTCAGCACGACACGCGTGTGAAGGCACACGGAGCCCCTCAACACACACATGGCACACATGGACACACCACCCATATGCTCACACACGTGTGCTCCCAGATGTGCTCTCACACCCAGACATGCCAGCACGCGCACATTCATCTGCACACGCATGCACACGCCTGGGTATGGACCCACACGTGTGTGTGAATGTGTGCTGTGCCACATGTGCATGATCCATGTGCACCCACACAGGTGCACAGCCCCAGATGTGCACTCACGTGTACATGCTCACACGTGCACATTCATGCACACTCCCAGATGTGCACTCCCACGTGCAGGCTCACACACACGTCCTATCCCAGATGTGCACGCTCGCACACTGGCACAGCACCAGATGTGCACTCCCACATGTACGTTGACACCTGTGCCCACTCCCAGGCTCACACACGTGCACACACGTGTGCCCCTCACCAGCAGAGGCGAGGCTCAGCACCTCCCTGGGGATGAAGAGCTTGTCCTCGGAGCTGCGGGCCCAATCCTTCATGCCCCGCCGGCCCTTCATGGGGAAGTTGATGTCGCTGGACACGGCGGAGACGGGCTCCCGCTGGATGCTGGTCACTGGCGGGGCACAGCGGGGTCACCGCCAGCTCCCCGCGCCCCCCGGCACCCCGCGCCCGCCCCGCCGCTCACCCAGGTTGTCGGTGACAATGAGGGAGCTCTGGAAAGCCTTCAGCGCGTCCCCCACCAGGTGGATGAAGTCCTCCACCACCTTCATCAGGTGCACGGAGCCAGGAGAGACCTGCGGGAGACGGAACAGCTCCGGAGCCACCGGGATGCGTCCCGTGGTGGGGACATCCCCGCGGTGGGGACATCCCAGCGGCGCCCACCCTCTGCCCGTCCCCCGGTGCCACTCACCTGCTGGGCATCCTCCCACTTATCCCGGTTCTCCGCGTCCACCATGTAGCTCACCACCTGGAAGAAGCGCTGCGGGGATGGGGCTCAGCGGGGCTGGGGTCCGGGGACCGACCGCCGCCACCTCCCCGGGGCGTCCCTCGCTGTCCCCCTGCCCGCTACCTGCACGTCCTCGGAGGACGGGGTGTAGGTGGCCCTCTTGAAGGTGTCGGTGACGTTGCGCAGGATCTCCACGGAGAAGAGCAGGTCCCCGCTGTAGTAGGTCTTGCGGGCCATGAGCTCCAGCAAGCTCCGCACCACCTGAGACATGCCCTCCCCTGCCAGCACCCGCTGCCCCTTCGCCAGGTGCTCCCGCAGCTTGTGCAGGGGGGGACACCCGTGTCACTCAGCTGCCACCACCCCCTGGCACTGCTCTGTGTCCCCGGGATCCCTCATCACGGCCCAAAGCCCACCTAGTGCTAATTGCACGGGTTGGGGCAGCGGCGGGACATGGGGCGCAAGGGAGTTCCCCGTGGGCCATTATGGGTTTCTGGGGCGGTCCCCTTCCCATCCCCAAAGCCATTTCCTAAGGACACAGCAGCACAGCTTGGATGGTGGACCCCCTTCAGCTCTAGGATTGGAGGCTATTCCAAGCCCATGGGGGTCTGTGAGTGTTCACAGGGGGTGTGAGGGCATCCACAAAGGTCTGGGGGCATCCTTCCCACCCAAAGAGCCATTTTCTAAGGACACAGGAACACAACTCGGACCAGAGTCCCACCCCCCAGCTCCAGGATAGGGTTCCTGTTCCCAGCCCATGGCGGTCTGGGGGATTCCATGGGGGTCTGGGGGGCCCTTCCCCTCCCGAGAGCCACTTCCCAAGGACGCAGGAGTGTGACTCCTCCCAGCTCTAGGAGAGGGTCCCCTTTCCCACCCCACCCAGAGGGAGCCCTGCCTCAGTTTCCCCACGCAGTGCCAGCTGCTGGGCTCCCAGGGATGGGGCAGACCCCCGGAGACAGGGAGGGGAGGGCAGGGGGGGCAGCGCCAGAGTGGGCACCTACTGAGAGATGCAAGTATCGGTACTCGTGGGAGATGCAGCGGGCGAAGCTGGGCACACCCCAGTAGGCCACCCCGTGGGGGCTCAGCAGGCACCGGCGGCTGGCAGACCCTGCTCCAGAGATTTGGGTTTGGGGCTGGCACAGGGACCACCTTCCTGGCATCCAAATGCCACCCACCACCCCCTGCCCCGCTCCCGGCTGTGGGGGTTTGGGGATGCTCGACCTTTACGCCACCTACCAACCTCTGCTCTGCTCCAGGTGGCTCGACCCCATTGCCACCCTCTGCCCCTGGGGTTGGGGGTGCTCAACCCTGATGCCACCCTGCACCAGGGTGGGGGTGTCTGGGGGGGCACACGCCCCTCACCTGTGGCATTGGGGGGACATTTGTTGTAGATGATCTCCCCGGCTGCCGTTTTCTTCCAGGTCATCAGCATGACGTACTCGTCCTTGCACATCTCGTGGTAGGCTGGGGGTTGAAGAGAGCAGGTCAGGAGCAGCCCAGGCGTGGGGCGATGGGCACTGGGGCGTGGGGCACCCCATACCTGGGCACTTCTTCTCGTTGCAGGTCTTCACCTCCTCGCCGGTGCCCTCGCAGGGGTAGCCCTGCACGCCGGTGCCCTCGCACATGCGGAAGCGGCGCTGCCAGCCGGTGTCGCAAGTCTTGGAGCAGAGACTCCAGTGGTTCCAGGGACCCCACTTGCTTTCTGCTGCGGGGAAGGGGACACCATGGGACACCTGGCTCTGCATGGCAAGTGGCACCCGCGGGGGATAGGGACAGGGCAGGGCCGGTGGGCACCGCCAACACTGGCCCACGTGCCATGGATCGAAACCCTGCTGGGTGTGAAATCCATGGATTTAAGCCTCTTTCAGACAAGACTGGCATCCTGGTGCAGATGCCCACTATTACCTGCCGGCATCCACAGGCACCCGTGGCGCAGCCACCACCTCCCCTCGCGCCTGCCACCGATGCCACCACCCCTCCCACAAGACAAGGAGGGGCTCCAAGGACAGGATGAGGATGCTGTGGTCCATCCTTTGGTCTGACTGCCCCCCCTGCCTGATGCCTCCCACCCCAGAGCCGTCCCCAGCCCCACCAGGTGCCCCGTGTGCACACGACATAACTCACACGTGCTTGTACGCCCAAAGCACGGCGGGACCCGCGGCCACCGGCGGGTCCCCCAGCGCCACCAGGGGTGACACACCGTGACCCCCCCCACCAGCTGACACGTGCCCAGCGGCAGCAGCCAGCGCCACAGTGGCGGCTGCTGATCCCTGACGTCACCCTTTGGCTCCTGCTCCCCCACAGCGGAGGGGGCTGGTGGCACCCTCATGTCACCGGCGGTGACACCGCGGGGCCGGACGGCCGGGCCGCGCGCCGGGTGCCGCGCCGTGCCACGCGTGGCCGTCCCCCCGCTCCCCCCCCAGCGCGCGGGGCCTTACTGGGACAGGTGGGGTTGGAGCACTCCCGGGCGTCGGCGTGGGCCCCCCGGCACTCGGCCCACCCGTGGGCCGAGACGCTGCACTTGCGCGTGCGCTGCTGCGTGCCGTTGGCGCAGGTGACGGAGCAGCGGCTCCAGGCGCCCCACTCCAGCCACTGCCCTTCCACTGCGGGGACAAGGAGGGTGGCATCAGCTCCCACCGGCCGGCGGCCGCTCGGCCCCAGCTCGCCGGGATGCGCACTGGGCTCTCCGTGCAACGGGTCCAACCTACAGATATGCCGGCTTACTACCTCAACAGGCAGTGCTGAATCCTGCCCCGGATGGGGGTGCTGTCACCGGGGCTGAACCCCCACAGCGCTGCACGGCCACGCTCACATCGGGGACCCCGGCACTGCTCCCACCAAACCCAACGTCCCTGGCATCCGTCCTGCCAAAGCCGGCATCGCTCCTGCCAAGCCCAGCATTCCTGGCATCACTCTCCACCAAGCCCAGCATCCCTGACATTGTTCCCTGCCAAGCCCGTGAACGCCAGCAGCATCTCCACGGGGCTGCCGTGGCTAAAGCCATGTGCCATGTGTGGCGTGTCCCTGCCGGAGCTGTCACAGAGAAGATGCACCTCGTGCACCCCCTCAGCTCACACACACTCCCTCCTGCTCTGAACTACCTGCTGGGCCCTCCACATCACACGTGGGGTCCCCACGGGGACACGCTGGCCCTGCCAGGGCATCCTTGACCGCAGCCACAGAAACTCCACAACCACCAACACGGCTGTTTCTGGCACATGGGAGGAAGGGATGGTTGGTGCTGCCACTCACACATGGGCAGACCCTGCAGCCGACCCCCTCTGCCACCTCTCAGTGCCCCAAAATGTCCCTGTGCCACCACAGTGCCAGCGCTGTGCCAGACTCAGCAGATAGGCAGGGAAGGAGCCAGCTCCTCTGTGACCCCCTGCCCATGCCAGGGGCTTGAGACCCTGGCACGGCTGATGGAGCCACCTCTCCACCCGGATTTCCAGCAGGGACAGGAGGGTGCACCCCATGTCACAGCATCCCTGTGCCCACGGGCTGTCCCATGTCCCCATGGCGGTGCCACCCATCCCTCACAGCGCGCAGCGCCGTGCCGGGAGCCGTCTCCTGGCATTCCCGGTGGGAAGAAGGGAGCGTTGGGGAGAGGGGGGTACTGACCCGGGCAGATCGCGATATTGCAGGGCTTGGCCTGCAGCTCGGGGCCCTCGCAGGCGTTCCCTCCGCGCCGCGAGGCCACGCACCGCCGCGTCCTGGTCCGGGCCCCTCGCCCGCAGGTCACCGAGCACAGGCTCCACGGGGACCACTCCTCCCACGCGCTGGCAACTGCAACACAGCACAGCGCCCTCGCTGCAGGGCTCCACCCTCCTCCTCCTCCTCCCGGCACCGAGGGGTCCCGGCCGTGGCAGACCCCTCGTGCCCTGCCCGAGGCTCTGGGGTAGAGCCGGGCACAGTCCCTGGCACCGCCTGCCCCATCATCATCATCATCCCAATCCCCTGAGCCAGCAGCCAGTGCCGCTGCCACTCCCTGCCCTGCTCCAGCCTGCCCTCTGGGGTCCTGGCACTGGCGGCGCACACCCCCTACCCCGACCCACGCACAGCCTGGCTCACCCCAACCCACGCCAACACACCGAGCACGATCCACCCCGCGCAGCTGGGAAAGGAGCAGGGACCAGCGTGGCACACCAGCATCCTAAAGGATGCTCTTCCGTGAGTTCTGGTGCCCTTGGAGTGCCGGGACAGTGCTGCATTCCCTCGTATGGAGGGGAACCGAGTACTTGAGTGTGTTAGGGATGCAAATCCCTTGAAACACCCCAGATTTGGTCAGGGCAGTCCAGCTGCCACTGCAGTGCCCTGAGGACCCTTCCGATTCCTAATATTCCACACGAGACGCGCAGACACCACCACAAGACCAACATGAGATCCTCGGCATCCTGCCTGAGACCTGCCCTGATGCACTGAGCAGCTCAGCCCCCTCGTGCCCCATGTGAGTGGGGACCCCCCAGCAGACCAGGTCAGGCCTCAAGACCCCCAGCACAAGCTCCAGCCTTTCCTTTCTCCCCAACACAAAGCCTTGGGGAGATCCAGGGGGAGCCCTGAGTTAGCCAGGAGGGAGGACAGAGAGGAGCCACCAGCCAACCTGCTCCCCAGGCAAATCCCTGGCAGCAGCACAAGTGACAGGGCACGGGGTGTGCAGGACACCCATTCCAGATGCCTCCACACGCAGTTTCCCACGAGCAGCCAGGAAGGCCAGAGGATGGAGGGATGCCAACAGAGCGGGGCTGGACAACCACGCCAAGCCGCCCTTCTCACCCACCCCAGCACCTCCAGGAGCCCCAGAGATGCTGCAACAACACACGTCCCCTCTGTCCCCACCCACCCACTTCTGACGCAGAGCCCAGCCAGTGCCAGGCATGCCGAGGTGGCAGCGAAGCCCCCCCGGTGCCCCAGCAGCCCCGTGCCCCCCGTACCTGGGCAGGAGGCCGTGTTGTTGCAGGTCCGTGTCTCCCGGAGCAGCCCGCTGCACAGCGTCCCGTACGGAGAGGACACGCAGGAACGCGTGCGTACCTGGGAGCCCTGCCCGCACGTCAGGGAGCACACGCTCCACTGCGACCACTCCTCTGCCGCCGGGTCCCCTGCGGGAGACAAGGCAGCCTGAGAGCCTGGAGGGGACGGGGAAGGGGTTGGGCAGCACTGGTGGGCGCAGGGATGAGGTGCCATGGGTGACAGGGATGGCACTGAGGAGCCCACGCTGCCCCCTGGGCTCAGCTGCGCCCGGAGAAGGGACTGGGGCATGAGATCTCACTTGGCATGAGGGAGAGCATCCACCCCAGGCGGTGCAGGCAGTGTGGGCAGCACCGGCAAGGCAGGCAGGATGGCAGTGTGGGCAGTGGGCAGTGCAGGCAGCAAGGACAAGGGAGGCAATGTGGGCAGCACAGGCAGAACAGGCAGCGTGGGCAGTGTGGGCAGGGCAAGCAGCACAGGCAGGGCAGGCAGTGTGGGCAGCATGGGCAGCCCGCCACAGCTCCCTCTCCCCACCCCATGACACACTGACATTTACAACAACCAGCTCTTATTAAGGTTGATGATGTCTCTGAGGCTCTTGGACAGGCCAAAAGCAGAGCCCATCCGTTTAAATTAAACAGGGATATATGGAGGAGGGCTCCAAAGGGGACGATTTGTCCTGCAGACAGGCAGGGCGCAGGCTCCATGTCGCCCACGGTGGTGACAACGTGCTGTGGCTGCTCCGTGTCACACGGGGACCCCGAGATCAGGCTGGATAACCACTGGGGTCACCCAGCACTCTGCCCAGGAGGTCCCAGGGGGGCAGGACCCCTGTGAGTACCCGGCAGGAGATCTGCATGCCAAGCACACGGAGCAGAGCTGAGACACATCCATCTCCCACTCACCTCCGGGCCCTCTGACCATAAATCAGGGGGGCCGGGGAGGGGGGAGCAGCACACTCAAATTACCCAGATGGATTTGCCAAATAAATACATCTGAATGAAACAATTAATGGATTTTTGTTTGCTTTACAACCCTCGGAGGAAGGTGCAAAGGAAAAAATATATAAATGGAGCAAATTAAGTCAGTCCGTGGGCAGGAAGTTAAAGGGAAGTCGCTCCATCTCCATCACTCCTGCCCAGGTATCTGAGCCCGGTGCCACCAGTGTCCCCTGCCCGTCCCCATGCTGGGGCAGCGCTGGTACCTGTCTGGGCCATGTAGACACCTGGTTCATCTGCTGACCGTGGCCACTGGGTCTTCACCTTCTGGTTCTCCTCGACCGCATTGCCTGGAAGAGGGAAGCGCTCCAGTGAGAGCTGGCAGGGGACAGGGATGGGGACAGGGATGAGGACAGGCCACCACAGGTCAAGGCACACTGCAGGGTGCCTGGCCCCACGCTGAGCACTGCATGGCATCCCTGAGGGCAAGAGATGGTTGAGCATGGCTGAGCACACTCACAGACCCCCAGACACGTGTCACGGCTCCCCCAAAAGTGTCACCCCCAGTCACGGGGGCTCCAGCTGGGGCACCGCCCCGAGTGCCACGTCCCTGGTGCAGTCGGGATGCCCGTGCCCCCACCATGCTGGGCAGAGGTGCTCTCCCATCCCCACTTATCAGCTTGCTGCAGTGAGGTGGCACAAATTTATGGCTCGGCTCACCAAAAATAACAAGTGATCCATCAAGAGCACTTGGCGTGAAATTAACTGACATGTGGAGGGCTCAGCAGGGGATGAAGCTGCAGGCGCAGGGGGACGCCTTCCCTGGCCTCCCCCACATTCCCCAGGCCACCTCCTGTCCTCCAGCAGGGACCCTTGTCCCCAAACCTGAGCACAGGATGCTGGTGATTCCCCATAGATTCACCCCAGGCATGGCACAGCCACTGCTGCCGGTGGATGTGCCGTAGGACACAGCAGGGCATCCCCTGGGCACCCCAGGGATAGGACCCCCAAAAATGCCACGGGCACCCCGCTGTTGTGACAGGCAGGAGAGCAGTCAGGGATGGCACAAGCACCTCACTGAGCTGTCTGGCACTGTCAGCCAAGCACAGCAGTGTCCCCAGAGCATAGAGAGAAGGTGACATGGGGACACCCGGCACTGGCAGGGAGCCCCCAGCCACGCTTGGGGCACAAGGTGGCTCCTGCTGGAACACAGAACAGGGACACCCCAGCCCCAGCAGGGAGCACAGGCTACTCTGGCACTTAATGTGATGTAAGACACACCGAAATTTACCAACTTTTGCATTCAAAGCCCCTCACCAGCACAGCTCTGTGGGTATCCCCACTCCATGGCAGAGAGATGGGGACTTGGAGAGGCTGAGGGGCCGCCCAGGGGGGTCTGTGTGGCCGTCGGGCCGAGCTCCCCGCGGGGCCAAGCCCACCCCCGGGAGCGACACGGCAGAATTACAGAGAGCACGGCGAGCGCCCTGGGAAGACCATAAATCCCGAGGATATACGAGGGCGTTCTCCCTGGCTGTGTTCGACAGACACCAAATTCAATTTCCTTTGGAGAGCACTAAATCCTCGGCTGTCACCGCGGGGAGGCTGCAGCCAACCCTTGGCACCGCACCCCGTCCTGTCCCGGGGTCCCCAGCACCCCACACCATGGCACAGCTGCTGGCTGCAAGGGCAGGGGAATTCCTTTGGGGACCTCAGGGGTGTTCTTTTGGGGATGTCAGGATGAATCCCGAAGCCACTTGTGTCCTTGTCCTGGCATCACCTCCCTGGGGGTTGGTCTCTGAAGGGTGATGGGTTTTGGGCAAGGGGAACCCAAAAATGGGGACTGGTTGGCCTTGATGCAGCAGGTTCTGGGGGGTGGGTACCCCCTTCCAAAGACCCCCAAAGAGGAGGGTCACCCTTTGAGGGTCTCTAGTGGGGGTACACCCGCCCAGATCCTGCAGCACCAGGGCTGAGCGGTTGAAGGTTGAGTTCCATCCCCATTCCCACACCCATCCATGCTTTCCGCCCGCGTGCCTCCAACCCCACCCCCCCCCTCCACGCCCGTGGGAGAGCCACACCCTGGCGGGGATGACGTGGGGGGCCGGGGACCCCCGGGGTCAGCGCCATGGGGAGGCTCTGGGCGGGCGCCAGCCCCCACGTCGCTGCGGCGGAGCAGAGCCGGTGAGATCAGCGCTGGGCGCCCGCCAAGCCTCGGCTCACAGGCGCCATTCAGCCCCCCGGCCCTGCCTGCCACCGTCCCCCTGAAAGGGGACCATTCTCCACCCCCGGGGGGAGGCCAGGTGGGGGCCCGGGACCCCCCCCTCGCCGCATGAAGGGCGCTCTGTGCGCCCACGGCTCAGCGCGGTGACGCCGGCGGGCACCCGGGGGGGACGGTGGCAGTGGCGTGGCACAAGGGGCAGCCAAGGCAGAGCGTCACCCCTGCGGCTCTGGCACCGCAATAACACTGAACCTCCGGGCGCTCCAGCCTTTAATTGAATGTCAAATGTAATTTGGAGAAGGAGCGGGAGTTCGCACTGCTGCTGTTGCAGCTGGAGAGGCGGCATGTGGTGCCCTGCCAGGTCTGCAGGGACACCCCCTCTCCAGCACTCTGAGCCACGCTCGGCGTGACCAACCCCACCAAAGCACCCGTGGGGATGTGCCAAATCCGTGGGGGAAGCACCCAGCTCCTTCATCCCATCCTGCATCCCTTGCCATGGAGGGTGTCACCCCTTGGGCAGAGGGCCAGTCAGGCTGACCTTCAGGTGGACACCTGAACCCGGCACTGAGCTCTTCTTCATCACTCATGTGGAGCTGAGTTTAAAGGGTAAAAAAAAGGGGAAAAAAACTCTATAAAATGAAATCAGCTCAAGCAGCTCCCCATGGGATGAGGCGATTTAGAGCCCGGCAGCTGTAACGGACCAGGGATTTAGTCGGGGGATCTGCCCATAATGACATTTAGCTCCTGAAATAAATGCTAAAGCCCAATGAAATTATATGTACACCCACAGCCCAGCCCCGCCACCTAATCTGCCAGATAAAGACCCCACGCAGCTAAGTTGGGGATTGCTCCTGCCCGCGCATCACCCAGGGGCTGCGGCGGGGAACATCTGGCCAGATGTGTCCCAAAATCCCCGTATCACCTCTCTGGACTTGGCACCACGGGCACAGGGAGCACCCAGGCGAGGCGGCCCCTGCCGTGGGCAGCCTGATCCTGGTGCCCAGCACGTGGGTGAGCGCAGCTGCTTTATCCTCACTCGAGGTTCCTACAATCCCGTAACGAGCAAATGGCCTCATTCCGCCTGGTTAATAGCCCGGCTGCCATGCCGTGACATCCTGCCTGGAATAACAAGCGCCCGGGCTGCAGCAGTCAAGGGTAATTTGCCACGGGAAAGGGTCATTTTACCTGCAAATTGTTTTCCACGTCTCCACCAAAGCAGAGCGAGTCGGCTCCTTGCTCCGGAATCAGGGCCCTGCGCCGGGAAGGCGGCAAGCGAAGCCATGGAGCCGCAGGGGCAGTGCCCCAGGGCAGCTGTGGCATCAGCTGGGGCCACCGCGGTGGCAAGTGGCACTGAACAGGGTCGGCTGGACCACGGCAAGGGCAGAACCAGCTGCAGTTCCGCCGAGCCTGGGCATTGCTCTGGAGAGGTGCACAGGGAGCCGGGCACAGGATTTGCACTTTGTGTGGATTCCCTGCTCCACGTGCAGTGTCCCACTGGCATCTTCCTGCCTCAAGGAGCATGCATGGGCAGGATTCATCCATTGCACAGCTTGGCTGTTCCATGCACCACCTTCCCTGCTCCATGCACAGCGCTCGGTTCTCACCCTCCAGCTCTGTGTAGCATTCACGGGCAGGGTTCATCTTTTGCATGACTTCCCTGCTCCATGCCCAGCACCCAGCTGGAACCATCCTGCCCCAGGAACGTGCTCAGGCGGCATCCATCCAATTGCACGGATTCCCTGCTCCGTGTGCAGTGCCTGATTGGCATCCTCCAGCCCCAGGGAGCATGTACAAGCACGATTGATCCATTGCACGAATTCCCTGCTGCCCAACTGACCTCGCCCTGCCCTGTGGAGTGTGCACGGAGGATTCCCCCATTCCCTGACCCTGCTCCACGAGCAGCACCCCCAGGAATCCTGCACAGAGCAGGGGCTCCATCCCAGGGGGGCTCCTCCCCGCCCTCCCGCTCACCGTGTGGGACCTCGGGCAGGTCGATGCCGTTGGCGTTCGCAGAATGCAGGTCGGTGGGGCAGCAGTCGGGCTCGGTGGGCGGCGGGGTGGGCGCTTGGGCCGCGTGCCGGGTGCCGTTGCGCCGCGGCGCCGGCGGGCTCTCCGCCTGGCAGCTGCAGCCCGCGTGGGTGAAGCCGCAGCGGCGGGCACCGGGCGCCTGCAGGCACTCCTCGAGCCAGCGACACAGCACGCTGCAGGTGAACTGGCTGGAGTTGTTGTTGTTGATGAGCAGAACCTCCACAAAGCGGAATTCCAGGGCCTGGGGGGCCAGGAGGCGAGGGGCCGCCTCGGGCTCGGCCGCCAGGCACAGCTGCACAAAGTTCTTGTCGAAGTGGAGGAAGGTGAAGGGCCCCGCGTCCTCGCACAGCTCCAGCTCGGCTTCCTCCTCCTCCTCCTCCTCGGGCCGCTGGCGGGAGGGCGGGGGGCTGGCGGCCTCGCCCCGGGGGTCACACGTGTAGTTGGCCAGGTAGTGGTCGAGTGGCAGCACCATGGGAGAGAAGTGGGTGCAGACCTGCTCCTCCCGGTTGAAGCGGAGGTAGAGCGAGTACTTGGTGGGGTCGGGGTTCTCCAGGGTCCAGGAGCAGCCGGAGGAGATGGTGGGGAAAAGGTCCTTGAGGGAGAAGGAGCCGTAGAGGACGCCGGAGGCCAGAGCGGAGCAGGCGCTGGGAGCCGGGTCGAAGCCCCGCGTGAGCCACAGGAGAGACGATATCACAGCCAGTAAGAGGGGACCAGCAGCGGTCATCCTATGGCATTTGCCCTGCGGAGAGACAGATGGACAGACAGACAGAGGCTTAGCAACAGGCACGGCCACTGCGGGCTCCCTGATGTGCCAGGGGAGTGGGGAGCTGGTTTGGAGGGCCAGAAGATGGACCAAACCCAGCTGGTGTGGGAGCAGCATCCCAGCTGCTCCATGTCCCCAGCCACCACTCTGCAGACTGGGGGCAGCCATCAGAAGCCCTTGTCCCATTCCCCAGGCTGTACAAAGGGGACCCTGCAGTATAGATCAGGGCCTTCACCCCAAAACCACCAGAGCAGAGACCCAGCTCCCACCCCCAATAGAACCCCTGCCCTCGGCTCACCCACCAGAGCGTGCCAAGCACAACTTGGGCAAGGAGCCACCAAATAGTTTTTGCCCAGACAGGGCTATAAAAGCCCTTGGAGCTACTTCTGGTGCCCCAGAGCACTGAGGGGACAGGGTATAACTCGGGGTGATGTGCTGGGGGTGCACGGGCACCCCAACAGCGTGGTGTGCCCCCACCTGCCCCGAGAGCAGGGCACAGGGTGAGCAGTCACTGTACAAGTACATATTTCTTGGACACCACGGCTGGTGTGCAGAGCACCGCCGTGAATAGCTTTTTAATACCTCATTAATAAAATAATGCACACGGTGGCCTTATTAAGTGAGACGGGAGCACGGCTCTACAGAGGCCAAGGCGTGTCAGCACGGCTCAACCAGGTCAGCCTGTTCGTGGGGCAGCAGTGGCACGGGGACAGCCCTGAGGACAGCAGGGGACATTCAGGAGGTGGCCACAGGGATCGATGCCATGGCAGAGGTTGATTCCAAAACCACCGAGGTACCCACTCCCCTCCGCCCAGCCATGTGTCGGGGATGCCGAGCGCTTGGCATGGCACGGGGATGCTCTTATCCATCCTCAAACAACATCTCCCGCTCCTAAATCACCCCTGGCCAAGGCCATGGTACCAGGGCATCCCCCAGCTCACTGGGGAGACGGAGCCTTGGCTGAGCCTGCGCTGGAGCCACGATGGGCACATTAGAGAGCTAAAAATATCGCAGCTCTCATGCAACAGGCTGGCGCTGACTGCTGCCGCCCCGGCAGCGCGGGGGGCTCGGTGCCGGCATCCGGCCCCTGCCAGCAGCACGTGGGCATGGGCAGAGAGGGGCTGGGGCGGAGCCAGGGGGAGCAGCTCAGGCTGGATGCGGGCAGGACCCCCCCCCCTCCCCCCCTCCCCAGTGCAAGCAGGGAGATCTGGGGTAAAAGAAAACCCCATTTTCCCGCGGTCACTTCCACCCCCGAGAGACCCCAGGGAATTCAACAGGAGACGCAACAGCATTGAACACCAGCAGCAGCAGCAGCAGCAGCAGAGAGCCAAGGGGCAGCCCGAGTGGGGAGCCCCATAGGCAGCCCACACTGGTGTTCCTTAGGCAGCCACCAAGGACCTGGGGGTCCCCCGAAGAGTCTCAGCCCTCCGCTGGTCCGGGAGAGCTGGGGATGGGGGAGGAGGAGGAGGAGGAGGAGGAGGAGGAGGAGGAGAAGGAGGAGGAGAAAAAGGAAGAGGAGGAGGAGGTCAGGCAGGGACATGCTGCTGCTCTGCAGCGAGCTCCTGGGGCTCCCGCAGCCTGGCAGGGACGCAAGATGGAGCTTGCTTCCCTCGCCTCAGAGCAGAGAGCAGGGTTGCTCCAGCACCACCATCCATCCCTCCCCGTGCCCAGCCGGCCACTGGAAGGGGAAGAACACAGACAGGCAGCCCATGCCTCACCTCCCTGGGCTCCCCACATGCATGATCCAGGTCCCGGGAAGCCTCCGACCATCCCCAAAACCTGCCGGCGCTGCAGCTGCCCCAAGCCCGGCACCGGGTTGAGCTGCCACGGGAGGCCAGGGCTGAACCAAACCTGAGAGAGCTCTCTCGGCACCAGCCCCGCTCCCTGCAGCGTTCGAGCTGCTGCTGCTGCTGCTGCTGCTGCTGCTGCTGCTGCTGCTGCAGTGAAAATATTTCACGGAGCTGCACGCTGGGCCAGGGAGATATTTAACATCTGGGGCAGCGAGTCACCCGGCGGGAGCTGTTGAGTGGCACGAGGAGGCGTCACTGTCACCCCTACCCGGCACCACGGTGGGGACCTCGCACCCTGCAGCATCACTGCCCTGGTGCTCCGAGATGGGTGAGCCCAGCCTGGCCGGGTTGCCCTGCTGGCATCACCCCTCTGCCTCCAGAAACGACCTCGGGTCCATGAGGAATGAACCCCCGGTGACCGCATCCTGACACCGCTGCTGGGTCTCCGGGGGCAGCTGGCATTGCCCCAGGGACCCGCCGCACCCACTGCCCGTCTGGGGAGCAGACGCTGCTCCCCGGGGACGGGGATGGCACCCGGAGCACGGCGGGCACAGACTGGCACGCTCGCCCGCCGCAGGCGCCCGCTCCAGCCCCTTCCATCTGCCTTTGTTCCCGCCCGGGCGCAGGGAAGGGGGTGGGTTTTTAATTAAAGCTTTTAAAGAGCCATCACAGAGCTGGGAGCGACCGGGCGGAAGCGACATCCCGGGCTCCGCGTTCCCGGAGCGCGGTTCCCTCTCCATCCCTGCCATCACATCCCTCCTCCTGGCTCCGGTAAGGGCAGGATCCCCGCCGGGGCTCGGCTCTCCCTCCCCGCGGCACGGCACTGCTCCAAGCCAGCCCCGCTCCCCACGCACAAACAGGTTGTTTCCCCGAAGATGCTGCGCCTGAACGGGGATTTTGGCTGGCTCCTGGTCCAGCTCCATCCTCCCGGCATAGCGCAGGTCAGTTCCTGACCATCGTGCCACTCCAGCCAGGCAAACAGGAGGAATAACAGGAAGCCCCAGGAAAAACAACCAGCCCCAAAAAAGTGATAAACGGGCAGCACTAAACCCTCGGCATTAATAATCTGAGAAACGATTAACAGCGGAGTAAAGGAGATTTGGGGTTTGAGGGACACGGTTTTTAACCCGACTGTTCTCTTAACAGGCTGTAGAAAATGCACAATCCATGAGAAAAATACATGATCCATGAGAATTCCTAACACGAGCATGTTTGGGACAAAGATATGAGGGTAAGGAAGGGCCGGGGAGTCCTGGGTGTTTATCCACAGTGGGAACTGCCTCACTCCCTGCTGAAAGGCAACAGCATCCAGGGAGGAGCAGACTGGCCCATGGCATGGCACGGCCATGTGGCTCCATCCCATGGGATCACATCCCTGCCTGCCCAGAGGTGACACTGACAAACACAGCGCCATAATGAGCATTTCCCACTGCGAGAACCCATGACCCTCCAATCTCCAGGGTCTTCCCCGGCGGTTCAAAGGTGTCCACGAACTCCGAAACTGTGGCTCAGCCCTCCCAGCGCAGGGACCCCCAGGACCGAGCCGGGGTGTCCTGGACCCTCCACAGCACCAGCACAGCCCCTCCACCAAGGAATTAGCTCTGTGAGCATCATTGGGAAGAACTCCACTGCAACCCCAGCCTCCAGCCTTGCCTCCCAAAAACACTGCCCCCTGCAAGGTGCATGCCTGCACACGCGTGTGCACACACGGGCGCCCGTCAGGGAGAGGGGTATCCGAGCTGCTCCCACCCGCTGCAGCACAATCCCCCCAGAATCCAGGACCACGTTTTCCCTCCTCAGTGCTCCCACATCTCCCCTGTCCCTCTGGCTCCCCCGGCGTGCTGCCACAGCCTCTCCTGGAGCCGGCAGGCTGGCAGCGGTGCCGAGCTGTAATTAATGGTGCTGCTTTGCCAATCCCTGGCGCGGCCTCGCGAGCACTGGCACGCACAGGCCTCTTTATTTATTTTACTTAACTGCTGTTGGTAAAACTCCACTCCAAAAGCAAGGCCGAGAGACAGCACAGAGAAATCTCCACCGGGATTAGGGATTATGCTCTGCCAGGAGACAGCGTGTGCTGCCTCTTCCTCCATGGCTCTGGGGGTCCCTGGGGGCAAAGCCCCCCTCCACTGCAGGGCACCTGCAGGGGCTGCAGCAGCCACGGCTGTTCCTGCTGCTCTCCCACAGCCTCTTCCAAGTAGTTTCCACGTCACTGGGATGTGGCTCCCTCTTTTCCACCAGCTCCATCCTGCACAGGGGTGGAG